>CAKAOI010005129.1:2080-109717 GCA_916701655.1 Sebastiscus albofasciatus | reverse complement strand
AATATGCTCCAATCATAACATGGTAAACTGCAGCCCAACAGCCAACAACAGCTGTCAGTGTGTCAGTGTGCTGACTTGACTATGACTTGCCCCAAACTGCATGTGATTATCATAAAGTGGGCATGTCTGTAAAGGGGAGACTCGTAGGTACCCATAGAACCAATTTACATTCACTGATCTGGAGGTCAGAGGTCAAGGGACCCCTTTGAAAATGGACATGCCAGTTTTTCCTCGCCAAAATGTAGCGTAAGTTTGGAACGTTATTTGACCTCCTTCACGACAAGCTAGTATGACATGGTTGGTACCGATGGATTCATCAGGTTTTCTCGTTTATATATATGATATGATACCAGTGTCTTCACTCTAGCTTTAAAACCATCAGCTAAAACCAAAAATTGTAAGTTGCATTAATGCGTTAAGGAATTTAGTGGCGTTAAAACAAATTTGCGTTAACTTTGAAAGCCCTAGTATTTACAAGTTTCCAATAATTGTAAGCTGTTTATTGTTGTCATCTCCTACTTTGTTGTGCTGTAGCCTACAGACAAAGTTAATAGCTTTAAAAGTCCAGCTATGAATGACATGGATCAAAGATTTGTGGCTGTGTTTTAGTTGTTAAAAATACATTTATCCTGATGATTATTTTGTATTAATATTTCACATATAGTGCCTGTTAACAGGAGGAGAACGCTCGCATGCCATGGCCGCCGGTGAAATTACTGCCCTGGTTGGCACAGTAAACACAAAGATGTATTTTGCGTATTCTTGCCCTGCTGTTTGTTATAGTTGGCTTTTTCTTTTTATAATTAAATTAAATTTAGATTGTATGGATCCAGTACAGAGGTGAAATTCTGTGCCCAGATCTTACACTTTTACACCTTTAAAATGCTTATTTTGCCCAGTGGGCAACCTCCGGGTCTGAAAAGTGAAGCCAATACGGAAGTGTCACAGCAGGGGGCGACTCCTCTGGTTGCTAAAAGAAGTCTGATTGTATAGAAGTCTATGAGAAAATGAGCCTACTTCTCACATGAGTTTATGGTCTCAATCTCTAGTTTCAAGTCTTCTTCAATACAGCATGATGTTCATTTTGTAAAATGATGGTCCCATTTGGGAGTTTAACTCTTTCACAGTGTTTTCAGTTCATGAAAGTTAATTATAACATTTTTGGTCACCTGAAAATGTCTTATTCAGCGTTTGGTTGTACTTAGCTCCACCCTCTCGTGTCACTTCTTGTGTCACTTCTGGTTCTAAAAAAACAAAATGGCGTTGGCCATGTACCAAGATAGACACGGCCAAAATGCCGAACTCGAGGCATTAAAGCAGCAGTCGACAAACCAATGGGTGATGTCACGGTGACTACGTTCACTTATGTACAGTCTATGATTTTGCCCGGCCAACAGCATGAAACTACAAAATCTTCAATTTAAAATAATAGAAAACAGAGAAAAGCAGTAGATTCTCACATTTGAGAAGCTGGAACCAGAGGACGTGTGACCTTTTTGGCTTGTAAAAGACTCAAAAACTAAAAAAACTATACCCAAATATTTCTCACAATCAATTAATCAACTAATTGATTGAGCACTACCCTGGAATATCACCATCATGACAGCTGTAGCATATCCGCATCTTGCACTTTTGATTGGATTATCACCACCACTTCGTAGGCTGGATGCCAGTCGGCCTGTGTTTACATGTACCCATTTAAATACAGCAAACTCTTCTACTACTTTGATGGCTCAGGATCAGTCCGGTCCAGGCGATGAAACATTCATGAATTCCTTTTGATACTGTGGCGGTGCCAGTCCAAAGACTTCTAAAGCAAGAACTAGGAAATATTATGCTATCTATACTTATTTTGTCCAGAATTTTTCATAGAGCACTCCCTCAATAATTTCCGTGAAAACATCCTGGCAGCTGAGTTTGTTAAGATGCATACCGATGGAATCTGTTGCATACCTCTACAGTGTCCTTTACAAAAAGGGCAAAATATAAGCCTTTAAAAATCACCTCAAAAAGTAGCTTTGCATCAGCAACTTCTGAATGCGTCCTTCATCACAAAGAACACAGAGGTTATGTTCTTTTCAAGTTCATGTGTACATTTCAGACGACCAAGAAAAGAATGAATTTCAGCATATGTGCAGCAATTAACCCTTGAAAAGTATCCTCAATAAAGGACCCAATTACTCCAAACGTGACCCCCTACTTTTGTTTTATTGTACCTGTGATGTCGAGTGGTATAAAGTGACCCGGTGTGCGTCTCCCAAGTTGCCAACGTGGTTTGTCTGCGACAGGCGGTCCGCCGGTAGCAGAAGTGGCGGTGCTGCTGCTGCTGTTGTTACTGCTCCAACCCAGCGGGGGACGATCTGAGCCACAGGGCGACGGGGACGGGGAGGGAGACGGGTCGGTCACGGACCTCAGTCCAAACACTGAGGAGGTGGTTTCATCGTCGTAGAGCTGTTTGGACGCCGGCTAGAGGAAGAAGAAAGGGAGTGTGAGATTTGGCGTGTTTTCAGACAGGCTTAAACCTGCATTAATTGGTTCTTTTTGGCCCTCTGGGGTCAGCGCAACAAGCTGTAAACACAACACATAATGGCCTTATAAACAGAATGGTGATTGTGTTAGCTAACAGATGCCTATTTACACATCCAGCAGATAGAGAGAATTCATTTGGAGATGAGTTTCTGGGTACAGGGCAAATTAAGTGCAATATTCACTCTCCTGTTAGCTCTGTTTTGGTCTCCACCGAGCTTTTTAGCTGCTTGTTTGTCGCTAACTTTGAACAGCCCAGTCGCCAGGAAAAAATGTTGGCATTGTACTTCTCTGTAAACCACGGATAAGTTGAATGTCGACGCTTTTGCATTCGATGAGAGAAAGTGACACAGTATACCGAACGACCGTTATTGAAAGTTAAGTGGTATAATACCGAGTATAACAAGCGAGGAAGTCCACTATGGACAGGTTGTCACGCACATCACATAGGAAAGTCCGCTTATGCTTTGTTTCCACATAGCTCTGTGTACATATGCGAGTCAAAGCGAAGTTCATTCATTCCTATGGGAATGTTTGCAAAACTCCTCCTTCCGTTTGTTTTATTTTTTTGGCCCTTAATTTGCCTCGAGTACGTTGAAAAACCGTAACTTTTGCAGAATTTTATGCTTACTTCCTGTGGAATTAATTAATTTACTGACTGATGAATGTAACACAGCTCTATTTATAAAAAAAATTCCAAGTGAAAAGTTCAATGGCATATTAGCCAGCTCTGTGAAATATTTTGTTAAAAGACATATGAATCACTATGCATGCACTCATGTTATACAGCTAGCAGCATGCTACCAATGTCAAATATGCTGTCAAACTTTTCACTTTAAAAAAAATGTAATGTGACTCGTCTAGACAAGTGATTCTCAAAGTGGAGTCTGAGGACCCCCGAGGGGTCAACAAGCATATACAACAATACAACAAGCAATATTGTGTCCTTTACTACCATGATTGTGACACACAGAAATAAGTTCATTATCTTAAAATTGAAGCCCTTACTGAAAGTCAGCTTTAGACTGTTGAATATCTGGATTTATTAGGACTATGCCTGTTCATTCTATGAAAGCTTTTAAGATCAGTTACTTGAAATATTCACTATAAATGCTGTCAAGTTGAATTCAAGTGAAATTTCAATAAAATCACCCTCTGTTTAAAAGGTATGTAAGTGGTATTAACATTCAATAACACTGCAAATTTCCCCATTGTGGGACTAAAGGATTATCTCATTTTATCTGAACATGAACTATGAAACAGGTCTGAAGTATTTAGACTGAAAAGTTTAGAATATAAATAGTTCCAATGGCATCTAAGACTATAAATGGTAGTAAGCATATTCTCAATCTGTGATACAATCATGAGGGGGTCCTTGGAAGATTTTCTAGACTGGACGGCAAAAAACTGACAAAATTAACTTTCCCATATCTGTGGTGGCGTTTCTATCCATCCGTAAAGGGAGGCATTTCCTTGTGTTAAACACCAGGAGGCGTAATCCATAAAGATTAATGGAAACATAACAAAACGGATAGGAAATCATGCATAAGGGCAGTTGTTTTTTATTCATACTAGTTACAGTATGTTGTTACAGGTAAGTTATATTGCAAGGTTACATTGTTACGTTATGTTGTTACGTTACGTTTTTACGTTACGTTGTTATGTTATGTTGTTAATTTACATTGATACGTTGAGCTGTTACGTAGTGTTGTTACGTTATGTTTTTACGTTATGTTGTTACGTTACGTTGTTACGTTGTTATGTAACGTTGCATTACGTTGTTATGTAATGTTGTTGTGTTACTTTATTATGTTACCTTGTTATGTTACCTTGTTATGTTACCTTGTTACATTGCGTTGTTACGTTTCATTGTTACATTGTTACATTGTTACATTGCGTTGTCAAGTTGTGTTGCTATGTAACCTTGTTACCATTCAATGTATCCTGTGGTTTGCAGAAACGTACAATGCCAACATTTTGAACAACATTGTTGATATATTAAAATATGAATAAAGCTTTAAAAAAGAACGTTGACGAGTGAGCTTTAATAAATCCAGTGCATAAAATTGTCTCTTAATGTATTCACTCAGTGACAGTCAGTTAGATTAATGCGATGAAAGCTTCAGCCTGGTTGTGGCTTAAAAGAAAATGTGTGTGAAAGGTTTCAGTTTTTCTGCTTTAAATCCTTAAAATCCCAAATTCATAGTTATTTCTAGTCAGTTTTCTTCTCGCTCCTAAACTTTTGTACTCACTTGTATGTCCTGAGGATAAGGGGATAGTGAAATCCATCTTAATGCAACCTGACACCCCCACACCCCCCACCCCCCCATTGCCCTAACTTGATTTCCTCTCAGTGATATATCAGACTCAATTATCTCGTACCACACTTTAAACTTCTTTGAAAGTTTCTGTTTCATGCCTGGGCTATTTAGAAAATTAGACAATAGGGTTTTTCTTCTTTAAATTGGTGTTGTTGGGTCAAGCACCTCTAAATTCAATTAAAGCAAAAATCAATACAACTGAGGAGCCTGGCGGAGGTCATCCACCCATCTTCTTCCACCAAAATAAAATGTTTTGTCGTCTTTAAGCTGCTTCAATGCCAGTGGGAGGAAGTAAAGTAGATAAGTGAGAGACTCAGACAGAAAACACATTTAAAAAAAATAACACAGCACACATCTCAGTTTCACCTGTGTTGTAGATAGAAGAGTACAGAAGCCCTGAAAGGCAAGCGAGAATTTTTTTGTTCCTGGTGATCCATTTTCTGAGTCTGAGCTAAATGATTTTCTCTCCTGTGATTATGACTTAAGAACAGGTGAAAAATAATGTTTTGCCAGGAAATCAAAGTTTCTTTTTTTCCACCTCTTTTCATACGGATGAAAAAAACAACAACTTATAATTTAAAATAAACCTGGATGATGACAATAACTGTTATCCAACTGACTGTAATGAAGCCGAAGGAAAGGGAGTGAGAAGGGTGGTAACAAAAGTCCTTGACCTTTAACTTGTGATCTCACTTGTTGTGACATGTAAATATTCCGGTGAGTGTTTGGAGTCATTTTGGCGTTTGAGTGTGGACGGAGATATTTTGTAAAACGAAGGTCGTGTGGACAGGTTGTTGTTTTTTTTATACGGAGGGGAAAATATCCATTTTTTTTAAATATCTGTATCCGTGTAGACGGGGACTTACATTGCTATAGCTGTTGCAGGAGAGCAGAAAACATAGCGAAGAAGTAGAAAAAGAGGACGTGAAGAGAAAAATGGGAAACATCAGTTTAGATCTGATTAGCCGGCAGGGACGGAGGCTGACAAGTAGCAGAGCTGTTCAGTCCCTTGTGTCAACAGGAAGGTGTAATCCCAGCTGGGAGGGAAACTGTCATCTGCCTGGTATTAAATCTAAGGTATCAACCATCGCTGCCAAAGAGCCCTGAAGCAAGGCATTGAAACCCAAACTGCTTCGGGGCTGCTGCAATGCAGGAAACACTACCCTCTCTGATGAAATACATGTGAGAGAAACCACATGTATGTACTGTAAAGTCTAATTGAAATTAGCCCAAACAGAGAGAAAGGCATTAACCTAACAGAGCTGTTTAACAGCTTGCTGAAGGAACGGAGCGTCAATATGCAGGAAATCTGCAGCCATTTTGCAGTAAAATCACTGCGGGAGTCCATCAAGCTGCCAATAATGACACCGCTCGGGGAAACAGCCTGAGAACTATTAGCAGCAACGGCAGAGAATGGAGAATGGAGACAAACTATGATTTTTACATACCAAAATCGGTCAGTAACCACTCCTGTTTCAATGAGCATGAGCTGACAACAAATAGCACTGATGTCATTTGCTATTTTAACTTGTGATCAAGTCTTAGTGATATTTTCGTCTGGAAGACACTAAATGATTTGGCGTTTGTTTATGGGGAACCTGCTGAGAGTGTGAAAAGGATGATGACTAATTCTGACAACTCTAACAGAGGGGGTTGGACATACTGTACAATAGTTTTAGATAATCCAGCTTTGGTCTTTTATATAAAAGGGATGATAACAAAGGCAATGAAGCATTTTGTCACAACATGAGGAAGCAGTGTTAGTGACACTGAAATAGTGATTTGTTAGCTACTGTGGAGAAGTGTAATGTCACAGCATTGTGTTCTGATTCAAGGCTGAAACTACTGTACTCAATGAGAAATATGTCTCACTTTGACCTTCAAGTTATAACCCTCAAGATTTCAGTCCTGATTGATTTAGAAATAGTGTTTTAGTGATGGAGGAAGCCAGAACTCCATTCAAAAGTAGATGTATTTAACACGACTACGGCTACTCTGTCAGCAGTAGAGTGGTGCAGGAAGGAGTCCTAAAACCGGGAAATTAGTTAGCATTTTACTTCTGGTTCCCTCGTCTTAAATTAAACAGTTTTTTGAATGAGTTTTTGGTTAGATGCAGTGGGCCACCTCCAGGTCTGAGAGGTGATCTCTCTTGATTTATTACCTCAGTAAACATTGTAAACATGAGTTTATGGTCTCAATCTCTAGTTTCAAGTCTTCTTCAATACAGCATGATGTTCATTTAGTAAATGATGGTCCCATTTAGAGTCAGATAGACCATAAAGCAGGGGATGCTTTAGGGCGTGGCTACCTTGTGATTGACAGGTAGCTACCACGGCGTACCACGGTCTGGTAGTCGTCCATGTTTTCGTTTAACCCTTTCACAGTGTGTTTTCACTTCATGAAAGTTAATTGTAACATTTTGGTCGCCTAAAAATTTGTTATTCAGCGTTCGGTTGTACTTAGCTCCACCCTCTTCCACCCTCTCATGTCACTTCTGGTTGCAAAAAAGATGGCGACGACCAAAATGCCAAACTTGAGGCTTCAAAACGACCATCAACAAACCAACGGGTGACGTCACCGTGACGTCACCGTGACGTCACGGTGAATACGTCCACTTCTCATATACAGTCTATGGTTAGATGCCTGAAATAAGGTCTGTGGTGAACACAAGCTCAAATAATTTAAACATTTTGCTCTACGACATAAAATACGTCAGTAAATACCCCACTCGTGAATTGTGAGGCTTTTACAAGTCTTAAAAAAGGAGGTTGCTAACAAGTTCCTAAACGTCATCAGGCAGAACACTAGTCCACCTTTATCTTAGTGGTGGTGACGTGAAGTCACGCTCTTAACGTTAGCTTCTTACATCTGGTGATTGCAATTATGCTTCAAAACTCATAGATGTGCTGTTTATTTGTGGAGATTAACTTGCTGAACAAAACGTGTAAGTATCATAAACATTTGTTTGCCACAGAGCTTATTTTCTGCAATAATCCAAAACCCAAAGGAACAATCCCATTGGCTGTTTGCCGAGGGAACCAGGGCGATGCTAACTTCCTGGTTGGCCTACAAAACTACGTCATCCCTGTAGCACTTTACTCATGAATCTCTTCACAGTAAAGCCAAACAACGTCGGCAGACACCAACAGCTGTAGAAGAAACATTCAGATAATTTACTTAAAGGGGAACATCACCTGAATTATGAATTCCAATATATTATCATGGCCTAAAGTTCAATCTATATTTGTGAACATGAGCTGCTCTCTCTCAAAGCCAGAAACCAGAGAATTAAGGCTCAAACTTTGTGATGTCATAGGGTATAAAGTCTGGAGCTGATCCATAGATCATTTCCACACTTTATACCCCATGACATTACAAGTTTGAGTTTTTCAAACTCAAGTTTTTGGATTTTTGGACTCTCTTACACCAAAGGAATAACTTGTATGAATTTTGAAAATGGGCGTAGTACTTAAAGTAAAAGTCTCAATAACACACTGTGAAATACTCCACCACAAGTAAAAGTCCTGCATTCGAAACCTTACAGGAAGTAAAGTATTATCAGCTAAATGTACTTAAAGTGTGAAAAGTAAAAGTATTGATTGTGCAGTAAAATGTTCCCTGTCAGAGTTTTACTATTCTATACTGATTATTAGATTTCACGATTAATATTACTGCTGCATTATAAAATGATTTATTATTATTATTATATTACATGCCGCGTCTAAAACGCATGGAGAACGCCATGTGTGCTGCTTATTTCTCTTTCCAATATGCTTTGAAGGTTGTGCTCCTGTCGTGCCTGCCGTTACTAAGCAACCAAAACCTGCGTGCTGCCATGACGATGATGATGATGATGACTTTGCAGTTGTATTTAGCAGGAAGCCTCACTGACTGAACTAAACTCCAGCACCGTGAATCCCTCACAGTAGCTTTACTGCTCGATCTCTCTCCGTGTCGGCGTGGCTCACCCTTCAACCGGATGTTGTGACGTTCTCGGACAGAAAGGGTGAAGCCAGTAAAATAGTCTGTGGGACAGATCATAAAGCTCTGGGTAGCCCTGCACTAAAAATGATTAACGTCTCCTCCGTATATTTTACCCTAAACTGATATTTACGGAAGAAAGAAAAGATTTCTGCCGGCTGTGATTAGTTGTACCTCGTCACATGATATCGCGTGTCTACACTGAGAAGGATGGATTTGAGTGTGCAAAAGATGCAGTATGTGTACGGCCCCTTAATGTGTATGTTTTAACTGCTGTAGATGTTTTTAACTCCCTTATACAGTATACTGTTGGCTAAGGATGCACCGACACCTGATCCAATCGGATATGGGTGAAAATGGGGACGATCTATTAAATTCAATTCTATGTTTATATCCTACATACATTATATAATGTCATTTTAATTCCGTATTACATTTTGACCAATTTGTTGCTGCATTAGATCAGATTACACCTGAATTGTAAATCCTGTTAATTTTGAAGATTTTCTTGCCAAGTTTTTGGAGTACGATTTCTTATTTTAATTATTAATAACAATTCACTAAATGTATGTTTTGTTATCTATGTGTTTATTTGTCACTATTTGTTTTAAAAAGTTAGGAAAGCTTTATTTAAGTCAAGCCTGATGTTACCTTACACATAGAAGAATGATCCCAGTGACTTCCACACAGTGAGACATACAGCTGATTAATTAAACACTGGTATCAGATCGGTATCGGACAATACCCAAAGTCCAGGTATCGCTATCGGTATCGAGACTGAAAAATTCAGATCAGTGCATGTTGGCTTCTTTAATCTACAGCAATGCATCATATTCTATAAGATCATCATATGTTTGTAGCGTCGCTCTCCTGTCAGAACCACGTATATCTCTAAAACGTCAAGTTTTCATGAAAAACGATTGTGACGATGCATTTCCCAGCTGGTCCAAGAGGCGTTTTAAAAAGTTTATTTAGGGAAGAAGAGAGGGATTTAAACGTTATACTACTAGGACAAAATACTTATATCTCTTTTAAAATGAGGTGGGCAATATACAGTACAGTAAATGTGTGACGTCTTGTTCACTAAGCTAAGAAAAGAAAGCGTTGAATAAGTTTAGAGAGAAAAGTGTGCATAAATAAAGAGTGGAGGAGAGAGAGTGTGAGGGCAAAAAGGGCAGAAAGAGTGGGAGTGAGTGAGTTTAGAGGGAATATGAAGGCTGCTCTCTTGCTGCTCGGGGAGAAAAGTGAAAAAGATAAGTGAAGAGGACACGGTTTGGTTTCTGGGTGTGTGTATGTGTGTGTCTAGCTGCAAGAAACCTGATGGTTTTGAGACTAGAAGATTTTGCTTGTGGAAAAGAACATATGATAAAATAAGAGAGCTGTGAATTATTTTGTGTGTGTGGCTTCAAATATATGAAGGTGGAACATGTGTGTGTGTTTACCAGACAGATGACTTTTGGTGTGAGGGGAGCGTTACGATCAAATAAGCGTGCATGCGTGTGTTTACCAGGAAGATGAAGTCGGGTCTCTTGTTGTTGAGGGAGACGGGTGATCGGCTGAGCGAGGTGGACGCGTCGTCGGAGCTCTGCGAGGACGGATGCCGGAACGTCTGGCCGGTCAGCTTGGTGTCGTACAACTGCTCCTCAAAGTCTGCGCACGCAAACAGACAGAAAGAAAATGTCAACAACGACGCACACACACAAGAACAGAGGTGCACTGACACACACACACACACACACACACAGTCACACACCAGATATCCTATTTGCATGGCCGTGAGCAGCGATCTAGTTCTGCTTTGCATCACCCTGCAGTTTCCCTCCTGTGACTCCTACTGCAACCTTAAAGGACTCCTTAAGTTTGTTTTTAATCCTCTCCTGAGTTCTCTCCTTTCATTCATCCCTTCTCCTCAACTCTATTTCTCTTTGTCCTTTCTTTCTTTCGTTCTTTCTCTCCTCGTCTTGGACTTTTTCCTCTCACACTTCCTCTCCATATCTGACTGTTTCTCCCTCTCTGGCAGCTTAGGCGACTCTCCCTCAGGCCATTGTAAACAGATTCCTTACCCCCCCTCCTCTCCTTCTTTCTCCCCCCTGCACACACACACTCCCCCTGAAAACCCGTCAGCCAATCCTTTACCCCCATAACACACTCCCGACCCACTCCCCACTCATCCCTAAAGCCCTCTCGCTCTCACACACACACACACACACACACACACACACACACACACACACCAGCTCCGTCCCGTCGACAGCTTCGGTGCAACAGCAGCGTCGGTGAGCTGCCGAGTTCTGGGCTGAACTTGCTCTCTGGAACAATATGGATTCTTTGCTGGTGGCGTTTGGTTGCCTAGCGACACAGGAGGGAGGGGCCGGATGACAACGAACACCTCCCCACCCACCAAAGAGTGATTAACGGTAACCTCTGTGTATTGATATTGGGAAATGTAGCCATAGGTGGGACCTTTAATAGCACCAAAAAACAAAAATCAAAGGCGATACCATTTAGCATTCACGCATCAATCCATATAGAACACTTAAAAGTGGCATTAGACGAGGTTTTAGTTTGGACTTATAATTATGAAGTAAATGTTGATTGCACAATGTAATAGTTATAGGATAATGACACCATCGGTGTATAGATTGGTTCCCTATCAGCCTCGCTTTCACTACGCAACTCTATCTGCAACCGGGTACAATCTCCCAGGAAAATGAAGGTTCCATTTACGGCACAAAAACAGTGCGTCAACTATTGCACAACCAGAACAGGAAGGAGATAGCGCTTTTGTTTTTGTAGACATTGGTGGCTATGTCCAGTTACCAAAGAGTATCAATATCCCCAGTGGTGGAAATGGCTGATGGTGGAACAACCACAGTAACTGTGGAAAACAAGTGTATCTGCTCGATGAGTAAACACCTTGCCATAACAACCTAATACAGTGGCAATTTGCCAATGTTAAAGGGATAGTTTGGGTGTTTTGAAGTGGAATGTATGAGGTACTTCTCCATAGTCAGTGTATTACCTGCAGTAGGTGATGGTCAGCACACCACAGCAGTACATCTCTTTGCTCCTGTGCTGGAACTCCTGTCTGTTTCTCTAAACTGGGGGCGTGCTGACCGTCATCTACTGGAGGTAATACACTGACTATGGAGAAGTACCTCATACAACCCACTGAGAAACACCTGAACTATCCCTTTAAAACTTATTCTGCTGCCCAAAAGAAGCCAAAAAACATCAATTAATGCTATTTTTAATAAAATATGTCATTCTATAACAAAGTGGAAAGCAATATGGAATATCCTCAGTCTTATTGCTCATTGTCTAGTTAAACAAAACCTGCTGAATTATCTGCAGTATGTCCACATGGGTAAAGCACTGGATCTGCTTTTAAACTGTGTAATGGCCACGAGACTCTGCCGCCGCACAGCCCTCACGCCCGGTAAACACATTCAACAAAAAGTCGGCAGTTTACAGAACAGAAAGTTTGGCAGGTGTCAGATTTAAACGAGTGCAGGCAACGTGGGAGTATTTCGGAGTCATGAAAATAGAGTCATGAATAGAAATTAATATACAGCAGCAGCACCACAAAATACAAAAAAGATAATGATGTGTTTTTACACGCGGGCAGGCAGTCCACCCACCCACAGATTTTTGTGCACTTTTTTAATGGCATTTGGGATCATTGCTGTTGACATCTTCCCTCTGCTAAACTAAAAAGTGCCAGCAGCAGGAAAACATCTATAGGAACTCACCCCGTTCGGAGTGTAATTATGCCTCTAAACTTCAGAGGAAACACAGGACAGCCTCTGCAGCTAACTTTCACAACCTTCCACATGGATTAAGATGATTCAATATGTGTCAGTTGTCATTTTCAGCTTCTGACTTTGAAAGGGGTTTTATAAACTCAAGGATGGTAGACATTATTTCACAGAGGGATGTAATCCTCCAACGGAAGGTAAAGCATGACAATGAAAAACTGGAGTAAAAAGGTTTTCACAAGACGAGGATTACGCGTCGTAGGCTGCTCCTTGTTTCGTGTCCCTAGGGTGACACTAGTGAGAACAATTTTCCACCACATGTTGACGGTGACGTTTTATTCTCTTCTGCTTCATGTGGGAAATACAAACAGCGAGTGAGAGAAAGGAAGAGAGAGGACACGAGCTGCTGCTTGGGTGGTCGAGATGCTGCAGAAGCTGGAGGCAAAATCCCTTAAATTACATTTTTGGGAACATGCACGCCAACAAGGCACAGGACCTGACCACCTCCTTTCAGCACGAGGCTAGCGTTCCTGTGCAAACTCTCACCAATTTAAACTGGTTGGAATATAAATGATCCCACATGAAAAAAAATAAACATTCTCATTAATCCCAGCGAGACTCACGCAAACTCACAGACAGTTAGAGTGACACTGCTACAACATGACTCATACAGTGATAGCTGTGCTGTAGCTGCAGTGTACAGTAGATACCTGCATTTATTTTTAAAAAGCTGTACCACTTTCTACTTTCTACTAAGCCATGCTGGTCTGGTCTATAGCTTGGAGCCATAAAGACATGCTGGTCTGGTCTATAGCTTGGAGCCATAAAGACATGCTGGTCTGGTCTATAGCTTGGAGCTATAAAGCTCCTTTATTTTTTTTTTAAGGACACAGCAGGAGAACAAATCAGAAATCAGCGTTTTTACAGTTATTATTGGTGCAACCAGCTACAGCAACTCTTCAGCATAGCATTATTACTATTACCGATTTGTTGAAAGTAGAAGTTTGGAGACGTTTCATCTTCTTCTGTTTACTCTGTTACTGTCTATGAGGGACACAGGATTGTTGTCCCCCAAAAGGGGGCGTGGTCCTAATCTGGATGACGTATTGCCGGTCTGATGCATTAGCATTTACTGTATATGCAGATGATTTAATAACTTTTGCTGCTGATTTATCATCTTTTATTAATAACTTTATTAACATTTATAATTACAGAATTGATGGTTTATGAGAAAGTGATAAACTCATGACCTTTTTGGAACAGCTCTGTTTCCTAAATATCAAGTTCCCACACAATAAGACTGCATTGTGAATTACGTTTCAAGGGAAACATATTTTGTTGTTGATTATGTTTGTTTTTGACGTATCACAAATGGAGCGACGCCTGCGAGCTAGTTCAGGCAGTCAACTCGAGCTGCACTGCTACATACACATGTGACATGCCTCACTCTCAATACCATAAACCAAACGCACCCTCCCAATTGGGCGGTCTATTTAAGCTGCAAAATTCCCTGTCTCACCCTCAGCCTCTTCAATGCTGCTACTGCCCTGCACGAATACTGCCGCTGCCTGCTCTTTCAGCCCCACCACCACCCCAGCATCCACCTGCAGGCTCCGATGGGGGAAAATATGTTTAATCATCACTCTCAATATCTTAAGTAATGATATCTGCAGGGAGTGATGAGGTCGGAGTCTGAACCCCAAACTCTAACAATGTTCTGCTGTTGAAATAAACATTTCAAACATGAGTTGTCTGACTGAAATGCATTTCTAATCATAGTCAGCGGAAGTCCACATAAGGAGGAAGTCGGGGTGGATGGATGTGCCAACACAGGACTTTAACAGAGGAAGCCGATGTTCATGTGAAACCAAAAGTCAACTTTGACTTATTTTAATTTATGTCTGTAGCTTAAATAACATAACAAACGTAATCATTTTAATCCAAACCGTGATGTTTTTTTACCAAACCTAACCAAGTGGTTTTGTTGCGTTTTTTTATTTTGTTTCAATTTACAACGTTAACTACGTGTTTAAAACAGTTTTAAACGGCGAGCGTAATCCGACAGACAACACGTTTCCATTAGAACGTACTTGAGATTGCAGCGTAGTTGTACGCGAACGTAATTTTGTAGGAGACGGGGTTGTTTGGAAATACGCTCATTTGATTTATTGCATAATAAGATCAATACCACTCTCATGTCTGTAAGCTAAATATAAAGCTACAGCCAGAAGCTGGTTAGCTTAGCTTAATTTATCATAGCTTTGCATACAGACTGGAAACAGGGGGAAACAGCTAGCCTGGCTCAATCTGAAGGTAATAAAAGACAAAACAAAACCAAAGAATGTGCTCATTAATGGCTTATAAGTGATTTCTAAGCATTAGCACATATTTGATTAATCATTAATAAAGCCATTAGTCACAGCTTATGAACCCTGGTAAAGTTATGCATCTCTCTGAAGGATCACAGGCTAAACTAAATTAATGTGCAGTTAAATAATACCTTTAAAGTATTACCATACATTATTGTATGCTGCAGTCTTGCATCAAATTGCCCACTTTGAAACCAAACTCTTCTGTTTGCAATTAAACTTTGGACATAAATATTAATGATGACATGATGAACAGAGAACTTGTTTGTTGGCTGCATTTGCCAATTCCTCAGGAAGCTATTAGACGTTTCACTTTGTAAGTGCTTGCTTTAAGAAAACACGTCCCTGGCTATTTGTATTCATAGAGGCATATTACACACCCGGTGCTCATGATAGAGAACTGTCTATTTTGCAGTGTTAAAAATAATTGAGCCTGGCCTCTGCATGCAGAAACAGCAGGATCAGCCAGTTGGTAAACAGTGAGCAGAAGCCAAAACTCCTCTCATCCAGACTGCAGCGGCCCAGAGAAGTGAGGCGTCAGCATGCGTCCGAAGACACAGGGGGTGAACAGACTGATAGAGAAGAAGAGGAGGAGGAGGAGGTAGAGGAAGTGAAGGAAAAGCAGATGAAGATGACACACAGGTGCATGAGGACGATGAGGAAGTAGGGGGAGAAAATAAGGGGAAAAGCAGATGGAACTTTTCAAGAAGCAGAAGTTTTCGAACTTTTCAGAGACGGCGTGTCAGTTTCCACACGTTCACCTACGAAAAGTAATGCACTGTAATTTGTGTATATCCCATGAAATCAATTTGTTTGTAATTTATGCAATCGTCAACCAGTACATATATAGTGCGGCGAACGCCACATAGGGAGGAGGTCGGGGTTGATGGGTGGGTCTAAAAATAACGGACTTTAGCCCACATATCCTGTGTGAAACCAGAAATCAGCGTTGAGTCGATCTTTTCCTAAACCTAACTAAGTAGTTTTGTTGCCTAAACCTAACCAAGTCAATATTTTCTTAAACCTAACTAAGTAGTTTTGTTGCCTTAACCTAACCAAGTTGATCTTTTCCTAAACCTAACTAAGCAGTTTTGTTGCCTTAACCTAACCAAGTTGATCTTTTCCTAAACCTAACTAAGCAGTTTTGTTGCCTTAACCTAACCAAGTTGATCTTTTCCTAAACTAACTAAGTAGTGTTGTTGTCTTAACCTAATCAAGTTGATCTTTTCCTCAACCTAACTAAGTAGTTTTGTTGCCTAAACCTAAGGAAGATGTTTCCTGTGAAGATGAAAGTTTATTTTGAAACGACTGTATGCATGTAACGAGCGGAAATTGAAACATGTTGCTAGACATTTGTAAGAAAACGAATGAATGAATGAAAGAGGAATAAACTTTCCGTAAGATATCATACGAACCATTGCATGAGAATACATTCCTTACAGGCATAATGTCTTTTCAAAATAAACTTCTGTGTTCACAGGAAACGTACAGTTTCCGCTCATTACATGGATACAGTCTCTTTTCAAATTAAACTTCCAATGTAGGTTTACTAAGTTTTTAGGTTTACTTATGCAAAAGAACTACTTGGTTTGGCTTGGGAAAAGATTGTGATTTTGGTTAGAATAAGTATTTTTGTTAAGTAAAACAAGTACCCTACGTTTGTTACGTAGCGGTTATTAGTTAAGTGCGTAACAAAATTAAGGTGAAATAAGTCGATGGTGACTTGGTTTCAAAAGGGAAATGAACAGCAGTCTCCTGGGTGAAAGTCCTGTGTTTGTTTGATGAATGTATCCTCATACAACAGTTCGTATGATATCTTATGAGAGGTTATTCCCCATTTTCTGTGTGATTTCCTAAGAATGTCCATCAACACATGACGCACGTGTAAATTTCCACTCCAGTCTTTTCAAAATAAACTTCTGCTTAGACAGCTTAGTTAGGTTTAGGCAACAAAACTACTTAGTTCGGTTTATGAAAAGATGGTGGTTTGGGTTAAAATAACTCCAGGTGTAAGTACTTAAGTACTGAAGTTATTTGACAAATAAATCAACGTTGACTTCTGGTTTCACACGGGATACAAACAGCGGCCTTCTGGGCGAATGTCTGGTGTTTTTTGACCCACCCTTCCGCTCCGACCTCCTCCCTAAGTGGTGTGTGTCGCTCTTTAAACTTCCTGATTCACAAATTATGTGGATTACATAAGAATTAATTTTGTTGGATATAAACGAGTTACAGTGCTCTGAGCGTCTAATAATGATGTAGATGGGTTTACATTGGAGTTGGTTGAAAGCCCAGTGCGTCTCATACAGACGCTTAAGGATGCCGAGGGGCACTGACCAAGAGTTGGTATTTGAAAAGTGGGGTATGAGAATGGGTTGTCGTAGAAGAGATACAGAAGAAGAGGAAATAAAAAGAAGCATGATGAAGGAAGGGTATGAAATAAGGGAAAAAACACAAACCAAGAACCTTAATTGGATAAAGTGACAGATGCAGGAAAAGTTACATGAAAGAAGAGGTAGAAGGTAAAAAGAGGTGAGAAAAAAAGACAAATAAACAGGCAGAGCGATAAGAAGAAGGTGGGTTACAGTAGGACGAAACAGCAGATGATTAGGAGAAGGCAGCAGAAGAAGATGTAGGTGGAGATGAAGAAGAAGAAGAAGAAGTGTAGGTAAGACGAGGCAGTGGTGGATGAAATATTGGAGAAAAGTGATGATAAAGGAGAAAGTAGGTGTAGAAAAAGAAGAGGGGTGGAAGAGGAGGAGGAAGGGAATTCACACAACCGATGAGGCCCAATCTGTCGGATACTAACAGCAGTAACAGGGTAGGAGATGCTGGCAAAGTTGGTTCTGGACTGAAAGAACCAATCTCCTTGCAGCATAAAGCCCCAGACACACCAGGAACGTCAGGAGCGCGTGGCCGCTGAGTGGCGTGGTGGCTGCGAGAATCACGCGTCGGGCGTTCACACCAGCTGCAATTCAGCTGCGTGCCTGCTGCATGCCTGCTGCGTTTCTGCCGCTGCAGCTGCTGCTGTCAGCCCTTTCTTTCTACATAGAGTTTGTCTTTTAATGGCCATTTCATTTCATTATAAATATCATTTATATTTTTTTAGACAGAGAAAGGTTAAGAAACGTGTGGTAATTTGTAAATAATAGCAATAATCCACAATTAAAACTCCATACTATATTCAATCATGGAGCTCTCCAAGTCACTGTATGTTCTAAAACACTGTCCGGCACATATTTCAGAATAAAAGCCTTGTGTTAACAAATGAAGGAATTATGGCCACAGAAAAAACGCTTGAGGGCTTTTATTTCGAAATTAAAGCAGGAAGTGATGATTTAAACCCCATACTTTATCAATTCATGGAGCTCTCCAAGTCACTGCATGTTCCACAGCACTGACTTCTCATATTTCAGAATAAAAGCCTCGTGTTAACAAATGAAGGAATTCTGTCCATTCTGAAAAAACGCTTGAGGGCTTTTATTTTGAAATAAAAGCAGGAACTGTTGATTTAAAAATAAGTATTTACTTTTTTTCATCTCCGTAACATATTCTACAGATAGACATGGAAACTGTAGTAATGTAGCTGGTATGATGTTAATATACAGTCAATAGATCACCTTCATTGTCTGTTGCTGCTGTGAGACGCGTGGCACGCGCCAAAAATAGGTGAGACCTCTATTCTCTAGAAGGAACGCAGCTGAAATGTGTGACGCGTCTCAAGCGGGGATTGTGGCTGCTCTAACCTGTTAACACGGACGCCGAAATAAAAAACAACAGGTAACGCAGCCGCCGTGGGCTCCTGACGTTCCTGGTGTGTCCGGGCTGTATGTAGTGAGTTAGTAGCTTCAGACAAGTTAAAGTACCTTTATTTTCCTGCTTTTTTAGCCCTGTCTAATCATTTAAAGGAGCAGTTTAACATTTTGTTGATAAGCTTAGTCACTTTATTGCCAAGTGAATGCTAATACCACTCTCATGGCTGTGCGTTAAGTAGCAGAGTAGGAGCCAGGAGGCGATTAGCTTAAAGTGGAAAGCAAGGGGGAAAACTGCTGGCCTGCCTCTCTCCAAAAAAATCAAACACACGCCCACTACCAGCAGCCCTAAAGCTCACTAATTAACACTCCGCATCTTGATTGTTTAATCAGTACACAAACAGTCATGTAAAAACATGAATCTGTGGTCACACAGGGAGATACAAGCTGCAACCGTTGCATATTTTTAAGCCTATTTTCCCAAAATGCTAAACTATTCTTTTACAAAGTCACATAAAAGAAAGAAAAGCGCATTAGAAAACAATGCCAGAGTTCACTGGTGGAATGTATTTTCGTATTCAAGTACTGTACTTTGAGGTACTTCTACTTCACTCGAGTGTTTACATTTCTACTCTATTACATTTGAGAGGCAAATGTTGTTATTTTTAAGGACTCCATTGGTACCAACCATGTCATACTAGCTTGTCGTGAAGCAAAGCTCTTGGCTAAAGAAAGCTGCAAACTTGCGCTAAATTTTGGCGAGGAAAAAAGGGGTCCCTTGACCTCTGACCTCCAGATCAGTGAATGTAAATGGGTTCTATGGGTACCCATGAGTCTCCCCTTTACAGACATGCACACTTTATGATAATCACATGCAGTTTGGGGCAAGTCATAGTCAAGTCAGCACACTGACACACTGACAGCTGCTGTTGCCTGTTGGGCTGCAGTTTGACATGTGAGCATATTGTTTTATGCTAAATGCAGTACCTGTGAGGGTTTCTGGACAATATCTGTCATTGTTTTGTGTTGTTAAGTGATTTCTAATAATAAACATATACATACATTTGCTTAAAGCAGCATATTTGAGAATTAAATACTTGACAAAATCTCCTTTTAAGGTACATTTTGATTGGATAAAAAATGTGCAATTAATTTGCGATAAAACATGGACAATCATGCAATTAATCACGATTAAATATTAAAAGAAATTCACAGCCCTAATATTAAAATAACCCAAAGTAGGAGAAGTTGTAAATTGTATTGTCCGTATTATGATGGGTTGAGAATATCTGTTTTAAATATCTTTTTTATTTGAAATTAAATGTCAAAATCCAGAAAAGTTTTGGTGCACTGACGATGCACCCCCTAAAGATGACGTTGCCATACAACTAAACTTTATTCTCGATTACATTTGGAGGGAAACGTATTTTGTCTCGGATTACATTTGAACGTATCCCAAGTAGTCCGCGGACGGCTGCTGCGAGTAACATTGTACAATGAGCGACGTGCAGAGCAGGTGACGTTATATATCGAGTGACCATTCATGAAAGTTATGTGGAATTAGGGATGCACCGATACCGATACCAGTATTGGGTACTTGTGCACGATACTGTACTCGTACTCAAAAAATACTGCCGATACATCGGCACCGATACCACTTCACAGCAGCGTGACGTTAACCTCTTGTCATCACTTTCAGGTCCTCACGCTCCACCTCTCCGGCGGTGCGGGGGAGACGGGCTGGTGGTGCGCCCGACCCTGCTGGGCCAGAATCCCACCTCAGCTGGCACGCGCCGGCCCTCACTTTCATTGTGCCACAGGGTTTTGCTTGCACCCTCTGACTCGCGCGTGCGTTAGACTCCTTGGTCCATGTTTCAAGACAGGTCGGGTGGGTTGCCGACATCGCCGCAGACCCCTGGCGCCTTTTAAGTAGGCTGCGGCACAACGCGGTTGGGGCCCTGGTCGACAGTCGCACCGGGAGCAGAGAGTCCCGTCACGGTTCGGCAAGGTCCGGGCGGGGTGTGCTGTAAAGCTGCGACCATGAGCTACCTCGTCCTGAGCCTTTCCAAGCCGGCCTAGAGCCGGTGGTGGCGCACCACCTCGTATGCGGGACTCCCCAGCCTGCTGTGTGTCGCTCACACCCTCCAGCTGGCTGTTAACGAGGGTCTTTTGGCACAGAGAAGTACTCGTAGCGGTACTTGGTATCGGCGAGTACCCGAATGTAAGTACTTGTACTCGAATTTAATTTTAAAGGTCCCATATTGTGCTCATTTTCAGGTTCATACTTGTATTTTGTGATTCTACTAGAACATGTTTACATGCTGTAATGTTAAAAAAAAACCCATTATTTTCCTCATACTGTCGGCCTGAATATACCTGCATTTACCTTCTGTCTGAAACGCTCCGTTTTAGCGCATTTCAACGGAATTACGACAAAATTGCAACAGAATTGTGTTGCTAGGCAACAACTTGGGTCCACGTGTACTTCTGTCAGCTGATGACATTCACATACACTGCAACCAGGAATAAACTGGGACACAGATAGAATGTTTACATTTAAATCTGTGGAAAGGGTCTAAATATTGTATATTTGTGACATCACAAATGGACAGAAATCCTGACAGCTTGTTTCAAATGCAGAGTTTCTAAATATGCTTGAGCGTTTACTTTCACAGTATTTATATGGGACTTAAGCCTACTTTATAATAAAAAAACATGAAAATCTAACTTTTTTATAATATGGGACCTTTAAGGCTTACAGGTTGGCTACCTTTGCTTCTAAAGCTCGGAGAAGATGTCAGGATTGTTAATTTGTTTAGTAATATTTTGAATTATGTTGCTTCTCTGGTTTCTGTCTCTAGCCTGTTTGGGCTGGGCATATTATTTACGCATGATACAATATTAATGAAAATAAAATTGTCTGTAAAATCTTTGACCAGCTACAAAGTTATACATGCTGCTTACACAATAATCCATAAGTACTAGTAATGCTGCTTATTGAGTACTTTTAGTGTGAAGTGCTGATAACACGCATACTTTTACTAAATCAACATTTTGAATGAAGGCCTTTTTAAAAAGATTTTTACATGCAACCTTTACTCACGTCTGGATACTTCTTTCACCACTTTCGAGTTACTTTACTCAGCCGCCTGTAGAGTCACCCTGGTAGCGGATTAAACTACGTTTGCTTCTTCGGTTAACGTTAAAGGTATGAAAACACACGCTGTGGATCTGTGCGCTGATCGGTCCGCAAAGCAGCAGCAGCACTAAAGCAGCAGGAGAGGGAAGGTAAACAGTTGTAGATCCATGCTTCAGATAGCACTGAGTGCATGACTGCAGGCTACTGTGGTGGGAAAATGAGGGAGGGGGGAGGAGGGAGGCTATTGGTGTGTGGTGTGTAAAGGTATGCCGGTCACTCCCACTAATGCACACACACACACACACACACACACACACACACACAGAAGTTAAGCGCGACCTACCCCACCCCCTCCCTCTGTCCAGACAAACAGGCCAAGCACTCATGCATCACTAACCTGTATATTGTGTGTGTTTGTGTGTAGGTGTGCATGTGTATTTCTAATTTAGGTGTTTGTGTGAATGTGCACAAATGTGTGTGTTGCACCCCAAAATGCACTCGCATGTGGATAGGTGTGTGAATAAACTTTAAATGTCATTTAACAGCTCATGTGAATCTGCATGTTTGTGTGTGTGTGCGTTTGTGTACTGTACAGTTCACCCATTCACAAATAAAGCCAACCATCCCTGACAATATGCACCCCGGTCATGTCAAATTTGGGTCACCCTTTCTTCTCCCATCCATGAAGACGAAGGGGGGAAGACAGAAATTAACAATACCCCTCTTTCACCGCAGCCAGAGTGTTTGTTTGTCTGCTACGTGCACGCCACCACGGATGCATGTGTGCGTTTGAGTGCACCCATGTGCATGTCATGTCTTCGTCCTTGTGATTTAACATGCACAATTGATCGATCCATTACGGGGAAAAGAGGGCCGGTTAGGATACTTTGAAAGCGGATGGTTGTTGTGACCTAGAAGGGCAGATTTGGCGGTTAGCGGCCTAGTTTATGTCGGTCATGAGAAACCGCACGAAGGCTTTCTGATCCAATTATGGGGCTTTCTTTGTAGGCACAAATTTTGGCTCTAATTCTTGTCAGTTATCCAAGGTATATTTGCGGACTCGGGGGGGCCTTGGTGCCCCCGTGTTCAAAGGAAACACTGTAAAAGTGTCCCTCTTAGATGCCCCTATGGTAGATAAAACATGATAAAGTGCCCTCTGGGTGCCTTTCCAATGGAGAAAACATGATGAAGTGCCTTCTTGGATGCCCCTATGGTAGGTGCCCTCTAGGGTGCCCTTCCAGCGGAGAAAACATGACAAAGTGCCTTCTTAGATGCCCCTATGGTAGATAAAACATGATAAAGTGCCCTCTGGGTGCCTTTCCAGTGGAGAAAACATGATGAAATGCCCTTTAAGATGTCCTTCCAAAGGATAAAATGAGATACAATACCCTCTGGCTACCCTTCCAGTGGAGAAATCATGATGTAGTGCCCCTTAGGGTGCCCTTCAAGTGGAGAAAACAAGATAAAGTGCGCTCCAGGTTGCCCTTGCAGCAGAGAAAACAAGATAAAGTTCCCTTTAGGTTGCCCTTGCAGCAGAGAAAATGTGATAAAGTTCCCTTTAATATGTCCTTCCAGTGGAGAAAACATGATAAACTGCCCTCTAGGATGCCCTTTCAGTAGAGAAAATTAGATAAAGTGCCCTTTTGGATGCCCCTATGGTAGATAAAACATGATAAAGTGCTCTCTAGGGTGTCCTTTCAGTGGAGAGAACAAGATAAATTTCTCTCTGGTTGCCTTTCTAGTGAAGAAAACATGATAAGTACCCACTAGGGTGCCCTACCAGTGGAGAAAACATGACAAAGTGCCCTCCATGGTGCCCTTCCAGTGGAGAAAACATGATAAAGTGCCTTCTTAGATGCCCCTATTGTAGGTGCCCTCTGGGGTGCCCTTCCAGTGGAGAAAACATGATAAATTGCCATGTTGAATGCCCCTATGGTAGATAAAACATGATAAATTGCCATGTTGAATGCCCCTATGGTAGATAAAACATGATAAAGTGCCCACTAGGGTGTCTTTCCAGTGGAGAATACAAGATAAAGTGTTCTCTTCGATGCCCCTATGGTAGATAAAACATGATAAAGTGCCCTCTGGGTGCCTCTCCAATGGAGAAAACATGATGAAGTGCCTTCTTGGATGCCCCTATGGTATGTGCCCCTAGGGTACACTTCCAGTGGAGAAAACAAGATAATATGCACTCTAGGATGCCCTTCCAGTGGAGAAAATGAGATAAACTGTTCTCTTTGATGCCCCTATGGTAAATGAAACAAGATAAAGTGCCTTCTATGGAGCCCTTCCAGTGGAGAAAACAAGATAAAATGTTGTTGTGTCCTCCCAGTAGAGAAAATATGATAAATTGCCCTCTAGGGTGCCCTTAAAATGGAGGATGAGTGCCATATAGGCTGTCCTACATGCTAGAAAACGTTCTGCGTGCTGGTGCCCTTTTCATTATTTTCTTCTCTAGTGTTTTTCTCAAGGACAGTCTGACCTTAAATGTAAAATTTTCCCTTTACATCATAAGCCCTGAGTTTTCAAACCTCTAAACCGATCCAAAGTGTTTTTTAGTCACAAGTCTGCTCCTCTTACCTTCAGGCCACCTCAGCCCTGTGTTTGATCAGCACCAGGTTCATTTGAGGTTTTGGTAGGTTGGCTTAAATACAGATGTCCCCGCATCACAGCATTTAAGTGTCACACTTCAGCCTGTATTTGAAAAACTTCTCCAAAAGGGCCCTCAGGAAAGAACAAGACGGACGAGTTTGTCTTGCCGCATTCACAGCCATGTCACTCCAACCGAAAGCTCTTCAGAGAGGGAATCGGAAAAAGAGATTTACAACTCACTCATTTCTTGGAGAGAAGAAAAGGCAATATTTTACACAGATTATAAAGGTCACTCGGTAATAAAAGATCAAACAATCTATAAATCCTCTAAAGAGGGCTCCCTACACTGCCAAAGGTACTGCTCCGGGCTGGCAACAAGGACTCGTTTGAGCTCTCTGTTCATGAGCCAATTTTGTCCAAAACAACTAAACGCCTGCCTAAATTAAACATTTTGTGTTAACAAACCATTTGCATAAAATAATTGAAATCTACAGTATTAGTCATGTAGAGTCAGTCAGGGACTCAATATTCCTTTTAAATCAATTAGTGCCCATTCAAAACGGGCTGATCGCTTGGCCTCTGGTATTGCTGCCTCTCGAGAAATGCTCATCCAAACAACTTAATACTCAGCACTGCGTTTCTGCGTTTGTTTGGGACCGTAGCCACAGCGGAGAGAAAAAAAAACACTCAAAGCATGGCGCTATTACTACTAAAGCTGAGGGGCGCACCCTACTTTTTTCTGATGATGTGACACTGTGAACAACTAATCCGTGCTGAATTCGTCAGGAGGAGAGTTAGTAACGTTACCTTAACGTTAGAAACCGGTGGGCAGCACAGTCCTGCGTGGTTAAATAATGGAGCTGCTAACATTAAAAGAGGTGCCATTGAGTTATTATTATGAGGCGTTCAAGCTCTGCTCAGTAAAAATTACTCTTGGGTGAAGGTAAATTACAAAGTTATCAAGATGCAATGCAATCTTGTAAAATTAAGTTTTTGGCGAGAAACTTAAATAAATCCAGTTGTATGAAGGAGATGTTTTCACAGCTAAATAAAATAGATAATAGAGAGAATTAGGACCTGTTTAACTTCCTAACAACTTACCAAGATTTTTGTAATCAAATAACCACGATAGATGACAATAACAAAGTACAGTACAGTAATGTGTACAGTACCCTCCCCCCCCCCCCCCAAAAAAAAATAGGGCTCCCCAGAAGCCACGGTGTAATTCGAAGACTGAAATTTACCAAATATTATTTTTTTTTATGTAAAAGATATCTAACATTGAATGACATCAGATCTAAAATATTATTCCTTCATTTAGCATAGGTATTTCAAAAATGGCAGATACAATTTCTGAGCAGCAGACAAAAAAAATACTTGTCTTCTGCCACAGTGGCAGGAAGTGAGAAAAGTAATTATAAGCAACTTTAATCAAAACCATATCTATAGCTTGAAAACCTGATGGAAAAGAAACGGTTCAACATTTCAAATAATGTCAATAATTTATTAAATTGAATGTCAGATGTTATACAGGAACTAGGGCTGTCAATCGATTAAAATATTGAATCGCGATTAATCGCATGATTGTCCATAGTTAAATCGCAAATTAATTGCACATTTTTTATCTGTTCAAAATGTACCTTAAAGGAAGATTTATCAAGAGTTTAATACTCTTATCAACATGGGAGTGGACAAATATGCTGCTTTATGTATGTATGTATATATTTATTATTGGAAATCAATTATCAACACAAAACAATGACAGATATTGTCCAGAAACCCTCACAGGTACTGCATTTAGCATAAAATAATATGCTCACATCATAACATGGCAAACTCTTATTTAACCTCCTTCGAGACAAGCTAGTATGACATGGTTGGTACCGATGGATTCATTAGGTTTTTCGAGTTTCATATGATACATACCAGTATCTTCACTTTAGCTTTAAAACTGAGCCGCTACAACCTAAAAATCACAAGTTGCATTAATGCGTTAAAGGAATTAGTGGCGTTAAAACGAATTTGCGTTAACGAGTTATTATTGTGTTAACTTTGACAACCCTAATCTCGGTACAATCTGGATATGAGACGCATTTTAATGTCAGGTGTAAAGGAGGTCAATAGCTTCCACTTGAATGTCATGTCTCAAATAAGATAAAAAAAAACAAAAAACAGGATACTTGTGCATGTACTTTCTGTTTTGTACTCCGGGGGGACTGTATAAATAAAATGGTTCTAAAAATAAACCTGAATACTAGTCATCTAGGTAGATACATTCACCCCAAGATATCATTAAAAACTTGAAACAGACCCGCTATAACCTCAGAAAGATCAATGCGTTTATACATTAAAGAAATTAGTGGCGTTAAAAGAATTTGCGTTAACACATTATCATGTTAACTGTGACATACTGTTTATGAACTAAATTCTGCCAGTGAGGTTATAAAATGGAAAGGACACTGTTTCTCCTGAATCAGCACTGTCCACTTGATCAATGCTGTACCTGTTCTGTAATGTATATTGACCACAGCAAACCCTTATTAGCCTGTGTAGATAACAGCTAGCATTGACTCAGACCTCCTCTGACACAATTAAGGGGCCGCTGTGACATTTTAGAGTCGAGTTAGTGCAGACAGGGAAAGTTTATCGGACTGTTTGCATCGCAGCCAGCATTGACTCAGACCCTCCTCTGACACGATTAAAGGGGTTCCTGTGACATTTTAAAGTTTAAAGGGTGGTTATATCACCTGGCATTGTCCACCGTGAGGAAAGGTTGCAGCATTGGCACTTTAAATATTGAGGAGAGTGCTGCCGCAGAAGATAAGATATGGTGAGATGAAATGAAGCTTACTGATCCGCAGAAGGAGAAAAAAAGTAATAAAGGGTGCAAATAAAATTACAAAGTGAATGGTAAAAGACTATTTATGGTGCTGCTGCTGCTGCTGCTAATGCATGCTGCAGTCTAATCCTGGCCTTGAGTTTTAAATAAAATGAGAACAGACAGCTAACTCTTATCTAGCTCTAAGCACTAATGATACCATTGACCTCCACTGGAAAAATATATTCCAGCCTGAAGTGTGACACAACTTTGTTAGGAGTGTGTGTTAAAGCCAATATCACACTATCTATTGTCATAAAGACTCTACTCTTTTCTGGTTTGGTTTTGCTGTCACAAAACCTACTCCACTTTGAAATGCTACTGCTTCCGCATACTTTCAGCTACAGACTTCATTTAAACGGGTTACAAGTCTTTGAACTATTAAGCTATGATTGAGCTTTTTGATAACTTTTACAGTTTTTCATTTATCACAGTTTACGTTTTATGAAATTTTCAGACCGTTTCAGATTTTATAATGGGTGTGTATTGCGTTGGTCGTTATGGGCTAGAGTGTGTGACATCATCGTTAGAGTGCGGGAAAGCTTTGAAATCTTTTGAAAATTTTCTGAACAAATTGCTCCATAGCCCACAATGTTCACTCTTAATAGATCATTTTTTCATCAAATTGTAGGAAATTTTGTGCCGGTCGCAGTCATGTAGCTATGGAATTAGTCGGACTTACACATTTGTCTCTAGGGTCCCAAAAGTGAGAGTAAGTCCAACAAGCCGCTCCACAGAGAGCAATGTTAAATCAGACGGGAAATGTCTGACAGAAAGTTGACAATGGCACTTTTCTAACCTGCTCCCATGATCCCATTTTTGACTCCACACACAAAAAAAATGACATCAATGCGTTCGGCAGAGTTGCTTCTCTCTGATGATGACATTATTTTGCCGATTAGACTCACGTTTTCTGTCTGAGAGACACTTTTATGACATGTATGTCTCTGGTTAACTCCTATTATAAACTGTCTCACTGAGGGTGCTTAGCCGTGGCCATCACCGCGGCAACGTTTGATTGCTGCTAGACAGACATCTGATTCACATTAGCCAATCAGAGAAGGCTGACTAACACACACACACACACAAAAGGTAACTGTATCTTAACAGGGAACTCAGGACAAGTTTTTTTTTTTCAAAATAAAATCTCTGTAGAGTAACTCTATCTACTATATTTTGTCTAACAACTTACAGTTTTAAAAGTTCTAGCTGCTACTACTACTACAACTATTACTAATACTACTACTGTTGTTGCTGCTGCTGCTAGTACTACTACTACTACAGCTGCTGCTCCTTCTGCTGCTAATACTAGTACTACTACAGCTGCTGCTCCTTCTGCTACTACTACTACTGCTTCTGTTCCTACTGATTCTACTACTACTACAGCTGCTGCTCCTCTTGCTACTAATACCAGTACTACTACAGCTGCTGCTCCTTCTGCTACTACTGCTACTACTACTACTACTACAGCTGCTGCTCCTTCTGCTACTACTACTACTACTACTACTATGATTACTACTACTATTGCTACTACTACTGCTACTATACTACTGCTTTTGCTACTAATACTACTACTACTATCGCTACTACTATTACTACTACTGTTACTACTACTGCTACTACCAGTGATGTTACTGCTACCACTACTGCTACTATTACTACTGCTCCTGCAGCTGTTCCTACTGCCTCAACTACTACTACTACTACTATCGCTACTACTCTTACTACTACTACTACTGCTCCTGCTCCTTCTGCTACTACTACTCTACTACTACTATTACTACAACTCCTACTGCTACTTTCCACCCAAATACCACTTTCTGTGTAACAACTTCTAGATTTTAAAGGTTCATTCAGTGAAAATAGTATTTCTGTCCAAGCACTTATAGTTTTAAAGGTTTATTTCACCCAAATACTACTCTCTCTCTCTCTCTGTCTCTGTTTGTGTTTAGCAATGCAGTTCATCTGTCTGATATACATACAAAGCATTTCTTCTTTCCGCCTATTCAGGAAAATTCAAATTTACCACTTTTGACAGTATTACAGTTTAGCTTCTAGCTTTTCTAGCAATGTATTTCAGCTCTTAGCTTCTTTAGGTAATGCAGCTCAGCTTCCAACTCTGCCAGTTGTACATTTCATCTTCTAGGGTTTTCAGCAGTGAAGTACAATGCATTTGAGCTTTCACATTTTTAGGCAAGTCATTTCACATTTCTGCATTTTCAGCAATACTTTGCAATACATTTCAGCTGTCAGCATTCCCATGCATTTTCAGCAGGAAATGCATTTTCTAGTTTCAAATAAAATATTGTTTGAATTACTTTAAATCTTGTGTGGTGCACTGTTCTCAATCTAATCTGTATGGCCCAAAGTATGTGGACACCATAAACCTTTGTGTTCTTTTGGTCTGGGTCACTTTTACATGGTTTTCACCCATTAATGAAACAGCATATGATTATATAAGTCCTCCAAATTATTAGAGCAGTCCTCAACCTAAGAAATTCTAAGTTGAGTAACACTATCGCCCAACATCAGTGTTGGATCTCACTAATGCTCTTGTGGCTTAATGGGAGCAAATCTCTACAGAGAAGGGTGGAGGTTGTCATAGAGGCAGATGGTTCTGAAATGAGATGTTCAACTATCCCATACCACATTTAGGCAATGTAGTGTGTCCAAAAATCACACTGCATCAAGCTTTCAAACATGGCCTTTCTGTAATGGATGGCACACATTCTTATCTCAGGCCCTCTGGCTACTGTGTGACCAGCAGCAGATGACAGTTTAGATGACAGTTAAGAGCTGTCGGCCGACACTGAGAGTGTCGATGTGTGTGCACATCTCCAATCAAATGCTCTGAAAGCTCTCATGCTCATTTATTCAACGGCTAGAAACCCGATTGGACAGATTAGGATATTCCTATGTACAGCAGCGCTCTTCGCCAAATTATATCAAGAAACCTGCTTATTCATTAGAATTAGGGCTGTCCTCGACCAAAGAAATTTGACGAACACTCACACGATTTCGACGACTAATCGATTAGATGATTTAACCGACAGATCTGTCAAACTGAGTTTCTCCACAAAGAATCACACAAAAGCACCACTTTAAATCTGGTGTGTACCAGACATGTGCTCAGAAGTTTCTTGGAAATAAGTCATTCAGCATGAAAAAAACATAAAACACTTTTAATCGACTAAAGAAATCCTAGTCGACTAAGACCAAAACGACAGATTAGGCAGTCCTACAATTTACACAACAAATTCCATCATTTGTAACTGCCCTTGAAAGCGACACAGAAGTGTTTTCTAATCTGTCACCCCTATCTCCAAGACGACATCGGTTGTCAGTGCTTTCACTGTAAAAATATATTTTATGATGTGACAACTCTGTGGTTGAATTTTGGTTAGGTTTAGGCACAAACACCATTTGGTTAGGTTTGGTTAGGCCCAATGGCGTCACGTGACGGACACGGAAGTTCTAATTCCACCGCTTTGGCCTTATTCAGCTGGTTTGGGTGGAGCTGAGCGATGTGAATAAATGTTAATAATATAGAATATGAGTAGCTCTCAGACACTTTCATTTTGTCACAGTAGCTCTCAGAGGAAAAAAGGTTGGAGACTCCTGTGCTAGACTTTCTGTCGGACGCGCCATCGGTTGTAGTGTACTATGACACACTACACAAGATAAAACGGTCGAGTGTCGCACACGACACTCATTTATTGTTCCCGATCCGAGTCGACACCCTACGACGGCCGTGTCGGGCTGTAATTGGGCTGATATCGTGTAGTCTGAACCGGACATAAGAGGGGGCAGGCCTAGATAGAATCATGAAGTTTCTTACACAAAAGTCACATCCCAAATATAATTAAAACCATTTTAAGTCTCAAATCTAGAATGTGCATGCAAACAATGCCTTCATCACTGTCTGCAATTTACTAATAGTTTAGATTTCTGGATATTGAAGCTCAAATTTACTAGACAGTTTCAAAGTTGCCTTTGAATTAGTGGTTGTCTCTTTATACGTGACACTTCAGAGGAAGAACTACAGCAGTAGTGATCAAAACACCCTCCCACCCTTCATCTTCCCACAAACTCTCCTCTAATCTTACAAACTACAGCGTGCACAACTATTCTATCCACCTTCTGATCAGCCAACGGGGAACAAAATCAAATTTAACTGCTCCAACGTTAACTCTCCGACCCGCAGGAAGTATTGTACTAACTACTACATGACACTCCATTAGTCTCCATTTGTTAGGACCATAGACTTGTCAATGAGGTCATTCACTCGTCATTAGTGGAAATCAGGTGCTACCACGGCACCACTGGGTCCTCTGTCTGGTTGTGTACACCAGTGTTTCCCAAACTTTTTTTCTGGGGACCCACTTATTAAAACTGACAAACCCTCGCAACACAATTCACGACAGGCCTTATTTATAAATCATGAGAAGAGCAAATTTGTAACATTCCTGACCATTTTTGGTGCCCTTTCTGCATCACCTCATATTATCTCGAATAGGTGAACGAGCCATTTCAAAGAGATATACGTTACGTACTAGATTCAATGTTATAAGTAGGCTACAATTATGAGAACAATACGAACATTCAGGCTCCCTCATGTGGCTCAAAGGTGTACTGCAGATATAAATGTTAAGAGACTATGGAAGGTGACCCTAATAAAATCTCCTGCGACCCGCTCGTGGGTTCAGACCCAATCTTTGGGAATGATCATAACACAAACTAATAATTTATTGTAATGATGAATAGTATCGACCTAGTTGTGTCTTCTTAGTGACAGAATAAGAAACCAACAAGATAATAAGATAGATTTGTGGTCTTTTTAATTACTTATAATAGAGTAACATCGGACGCTCCCTGAATCCGTTAAATAGGCACTTTCTGTTATGTCATGTAAACAAACTAGGGATGCACAGATACCACTTTTTCTTAGACCGAGTACAAGTACTTACATTTGGGTACTCTCCGATACCGAGTACCGATACGAGTACTTCTCTGTGCCAAAAGACATTTTCATTTTTATTTATCATTGTTGTAGGTCAATGGTACGACGGAGTATAAAGGCCACATTGACGAAAATAAAAGAAATCTGAGATTTCGAGAATAATGTCATATTCTCATGAGAAAAAAAATGCACGTTTTTCAGAAAAAAAGTCGTAATATGAGAATAAAGTCATATTATTATAAAGTAGTAATTTTACGTTATTTTCTTTTTTTCTCGTAAAGTTCTGACTTTATTCTCGTAATCTCAGATGTTTTTTCCCTCAGTGTGGCCCTAATACTTGGTAGTACATTGTCTCTTTGGCCTTCACTGCATTACACTTATATACTATATACTCAGACTATAAACTGTGTTACCTTCATCACAATGCTCAGATGTTTTGTTTTGTTTTTTTTGCCGAAAATGTCTCTTTTGATAGTAAAGGTTGCTGAACCCTGGACTAGACCTCACTATGTTGTACACATTACATTTCCTCTAGATTTCTTTTGGTGAACCCCCGACCTTAAAGTTCAAACTGCGCCTATGCCCTGGGGGTAATAGCACCTCCATTTGGGAAACAGTGCTGTAAAGCAATCACACAGTTTTCCCTCCAAATGTAAGAATTTTGCTAGAGACATTAAGGTCTGAAGTTATGTGACTTGGGATTCATGCAATGCATTCTGTTTTATGGTTTGTATTAATCTGTCATGTTCCGCAAGGCCTTGCCAGCAGGGCATATTATTATATGCATGATACTATAATAAAAACTTCATTATGATCATCTGTCCTGGTAACTCAGAATGTAAAATGTAGAGTAGGAATGTGTTGACTACATCCAAATGAATGATTTGTTCATCTTAAAATGCTAACACCTGTGACCTGCCATGACTCAAAAACAGCTCTTTTTAAATAACTATCCGGTCACACTTTCTATGTCTATAATGCATTTTAAGCATACTCATAATGTGTTATAATCTGCTTATAGCACTGTATAATCATAGTTATAAGCACTTATAAACATTCATAATGCTTTACAACATTATTTAGCGACAATCACAAGACATTTTAAAGCATTTTATAACGACTTATAAGGTCAAGTATCATAATACTTCACAATTGTCGCTCTTTATAATTCATTATAATCACTGGTATAATGCATATTAATGAGATTATAAATTACTCTAAGTGGTCATTGTTTGCTAGAAGTAAAGTAAAAATGTATTTTACAATGTGTTGTGTATTGTTCTGGCATATATTTAATAATATTTTTTTCACTTTATAGCAAAGAATGACCACTTACAGTAACTTATAATCACAATATAATGCATTATGACTGTGATTATAATGCATTATAAAAAGATTATAAAGTATTTTAACTATGGGAATTATAATACATTATGATCCTTCCAAACAAATGTCAGCAATTATGAGGTATGATGACCTTATAAGTCATCATAAAATGCTTTATAATGTGTTATAATTACTGTTATAAAGCATTATGATTATTTATGAATGCTTATAACTAGCAGATTATAACACATTATGAGTATGTTTATGATGCATTATAGACATGGGTGTCATGGAACTTGCAACCCATTTTCCTGTCCAACATTACCTCTAAGTTATTATATGTCAAATACTAATTCACATATCAGAACAAAATGTCATGAAAACATGAAAACACAACAGCTTTACAGATTGGCTCTTAAGATGCTTAATAAAACCAAAATAAAAGTGTGGAAAAAATGTGTCCCAGTTTATTTCCTGTTGCAGTGTATGTAAATAACATCAGGAAGTAAACATGGACCCCAGCTGTTGCCTAGCAACGCAATTTCGTTGCAATTCTGTTGAAATGCACTAAAACGGAGCGTTTCAGACAGACGGTAAATATATTCAGGCAGACAGTACGAGTAAAATAAAGGTTTTTCTTAACATTACAGCATGTAAACATGTTCTAGTAGAAACACAAAATACAAGTATGAACCTGAAAATGAGCACGATACGGGACCTTTAAACTCGTCATACACGCCCTGCAAATATGTGAATTTGTACATCACCGTTACCTCCACTAGAGAGAGTGTCTGTGAAATATGTCGACTGTTGAGGAGGTGGTAAAGTATGAATATTTGAACGTTGCTTAATGGATTGTCATACAATTACAGAGCAAGTACGTGCAAATAGCCAGTCGGACTGTAATGGATGACACTAGCTAAACTTCAAATACAAAGTTCACTGAAAAAATAATGTGAATATTTTGCTGTTGATTAATGGAGTGCAGAAAAACATACACAATGCAAAATCTGTTTGCTGTAAATCTGTCTGCAGAGGAGGGAGAACCTTTCATATATACGCAGGGTCGGGTGCAGAGTGAGGAGGGGAAAAAGTGACGTGCAAATCGTCCTATTATCAACCTGTTTTGAATACAATATGTGTGCCGTTCTTGGAGTGCAATGCTGAGCTTTAAATATAATATACTACTACAAAAGGAGTAGCATATGAATATTTTAGCATGGCAACCAAAAAACTTTGATCCCAAAATGAGCAGATTTCATTGTGGTAAATCTTAATGGAAATACTGAGAATCAGTTGTGCTGCAGACTGTTAATGGAGGCAGATAATATGAACATTTTGCTGTTATTCACAAGTAAAAATGTGCAGATGCTCACCATGTAATGGGACTAGGGCTGTCAATCGATTCAAATATTTAATCAGGATTAATCACACATTTTTTATCTGTTCTAAATGAACCTTAAAAGGAGATTTGTCAAGTATTTAATACTCTTATCAACATGGGAGTGGACAAATATGCTGCTTTATGCAAATGTATGTATATATTTATTATTGTAAATAATTTAACAACACAAAACAATGACAGATATTGATCCAGAAACCCTCACAGGTACTGCATTTAGCATAAAACAATATGCTCCAATCATAACATGGTAAGCTCAACAGCTGTCAGTGTGTCAGTGTGCTGACTTGACTATGACTTGCCACAAACTGCATGTGATTATCATAAAGTGGGCATGTCTGTAAAGGGGAGACTCGTGGGTACCCATAGAACCCATTTACATTCACTGATCTGGAGGTCAGAGGTCAAGAGACCCCTTTGAAAATGGACATGCCAGTTTTTCCTCGCAAAAATATAGCATTGGTTTGTAGCGTTATTTAACCTCCTTCACGATACACTAGTATGACATGGTTGGTACCGATGGATTCATTAGGTTTTATAGTCTCGGTTAATTAAAAATAGCAAATTGCGTTAATGCCTTAAAGCAATTAGTGGCGTTAAAATGATTTTGCGTTTACGTGTTATTACTGCGTTAACTTTTACAGCCCTAATTGGGACAAAACTGGGGACAACACTAAGCTTGGTAAATCTAAAATATTTAAGTGAATTGATATAAATTTGTCTGGCAAAATTAAAGGTCCCATATCGTCCTCATTTTCAGTTCATACTTATATTTTGTGTTTTTACTAGAACATGTTTACATGCTGTTCAAAAAAGACATTATTTTCTTCGTTCTGTCCGCCTGAATATACCTGTATTCACCCTCTGTCTGAAACACTCCGTTTTAGTGCATTTCAACAGAATTGCAATGGTATTGCGTTGCTAGGCAACAGTTTGGGTCCATGTTTACCTCCTGTCAGCTAATGTTATTTACATACACTGCAACATAAACTGGGACACATTTAGAATGTTTATGTTTAAAACCGTGTAATGATCTATATATTGTATATTTGTGACATCACAAATGGACAGAAATCCTAACAGCTTGTTTCAAAGGCACAATTTCTGCATACGGGCTGTGTGTATTTCTCTGTATATTGAGCGTTTTGATAGTTTAACAGTATTTATAAAGCACTTAAGCCTGCTTTTTAATATAAAATACATGAAAATCTCACTTTTTACAATATGGGACCTTTAAACAGTCAACTGTCACTTGATAAAATAACATTATTGATGAAAAAAGGTAACATCCATACTTTACTGTAACCTTCTTTGCAACAATTTCATAGACATGTTGGGTATAATTGGGCTTTAGATTACGTGTAAACAGTTGGTACTGGCTAACCAAGCTGTCTCCTGACCCTGGGATTATAGTAATGCTGGTGTCCAACAACAGAAATATAACAACGTGTCTGTGACAGTACCTTTTTAGCACATACGGCGATAGAAGCTGCGGAAAAGCTGATCTCTTCACAGAGCCGAATGATGGAAACGAACCTTTATTCTGCTAAGAGGAGGCCGTGTAAAAAATCCTGTCCAAGAGTTTGTGTCCAGGAGCTCTATAGAATACTGCATAGCGCTGCAGAAAACATGATTAAAAAAATGTATTTTTGGGGGAGTCCTCTCTTCCCACCAGCTTCCAAATCAAACTGTGAGTCTTGAGCAGAGCATGGGCCCATTTCACCAAATCTGCAACATGAGGTCATTTCCCTCTGATTCATTTTGACTTGTTTCACTAGTCAAACCAAACACCATACTAATGACCCATGAGGGACAATTATTTGTGAAACATGAGGCTGCCACCAGTTTTGTAATGTGTTTCTAAGCACTGCTCTCAGTTCATAAAGCAGACAACCACCAATTCAGAATGTCTAATATTCATAAGAAACTGAAACAAGATCACGACTATTTGTCTGGAGTCAAGTGCAAAACCCACAGTACGGTCTTCTCAAAAAAACCAACAGCTTCAGTCTTTTGTTCAAATGCCTACCTACGACATATGTTTGAGTTGAGGGGAGACACTGCAGGTGAATAGGGTAAACATTTTAACTAATAGATATTACCATGAAACATCTCCAGCTGATAACTGACATTAAGATAATTATATTTTGTATTACAAGTTTTCTGAAATTTCATGTTATAATATGCAAATGAGTCATTATATTATTAAATATGTGCTAATTTACATACATTTCCAGAACAGAATGTGAACATTGGATAAAGCCAGGATGTTTCATTTTGTTGACATATTAGAGTTTTTACAGAGGGAATTTTGGATATCTCTTTGTATCACTCCATAAATCAGAAAAGACGGTCAACAGCCATAAAAAAAATCTATTTTCGCCATGTTTTTAAGAATATAATATTGTATAAATCAGACTATGAATGATGTCCGAACAAACCTGTAAAAACCTTCAGAATATAGATAGTAATGAAAGTGGAAAGCTTGGTGGATGTAAGTGCTACTAAAGTGGAGATTTCTGGCTTAGGGTGAGAAAAAACTCATTTTGACAAAACGGCCTTTAAAGATATGGATTGTTAAATTTCATACATTTTCTAGACACTACAGGTGAATTGATGAAAACATGTAACTAATAGATATTACCATGACATTTTACCAGTTTATTACTTACATTAAGACAATTATTTTTTGTATTATTAGTTTTCTGAAATGTTATGTTTAAATATGCAAATGAGGCATTATCTTATTAAATATGTGCTAATTTTCAGACATTTCCAGAACAGAAATGTGAACATTGGATAAAGCCAGGTTAAAAAAAATTGTTTCATTTTTTTTGACATGTTAGAATCAAGGGGCTTTACAGAGGAGATTTTTGATATCTCTTTTTTATCAATCCATAAATCAGAAAATACTGTCAACAGCCATAAAACACAGTATAAGTAAGCACAGTATTTTCGCCTTATTTTTAGAAATAAAATGTTGTATAAATCAGGCTATAAATCTTATATGAACAGACCTCTTTGCAAAAACCTTCAGAATATAGATAGGAGGGAAGCTGGAAAGTTTGGTGTATGTAAGTGCTGCTGAAGTGGAGATTTCTGGATCAGAGTCTGAGAAAAAACTCATTTTGAGAAAACATCCTTTTAAGAGTAAAATTTCATACATTTTGAAGACTCTGAACAGGGTAGAAATGTAACTCACCATGATACTTCTCCAGTTGATCACTTACATTAAGACAATTATTTTTTGTATTACAAGTTTTCTGAAAATGGTTATATTTAAATATGCAAATGAGGCATTATCATGACATTTTTTTGACTGAACTTGTATTAGTGGTGGCCAGGTTGCAGCGCCGGTGTGCAGTGTTCGCCTCCCTCATACTGATGTGACTCACTAACGTTACTTGCAGGTACCGCTGGTAGAGGGGCTGGTTTGTCTCAGCCAAGTTTACAAGAGTTTTCCAAATTTTACGTGGCAAACTAAGCTAAACAGTTACACTAACGTTACACACAGACAGCTTTTGTTTAGCTTGTTTGGCTATTAGCTGAGCTAGGCTGCTGTGCTTTTGCACTTAATGTTACAGTAACAAACGTAGTTGGAAGTCGAGGAGTTCAGCCCCGACACATGAGAGCGGAGGAGATTCTGCAGCGTGATAATACATTAAACTAAAACAAAGTACCAAGAAATAAGTGCACATTCAATAAAATTGCTATACCTTCGATTATTTTGGAGAAAGTAGACGTATAAGTCATTGCATATAAAGGAACATAGCAGGAACAAGCTTTGACGGGTGTCTCTTTCTCATCATCGTTTAACAATTGTAAAAAGCAGAATTAGCGGCAGAGTCAACTGAAACTGACCAGTCGCAAGCCGTGAAGCAACACACATAATGGCGACCTCCATGAGGATCTAATTCTTTGCTGAATTTTAGTTTTTTTGTATAATTTGAAGCAAATAGTACACGTAAAATATTTTTTTGCATTAACAGTAAAAGATGGAAATCTGTCTGTAGTCTGTTGAGCTCTGCCATCCAGGAATTATCTAATGCTACCTTTTGGTGAATTTAAGAGAAATCTACAGATACGAATAGACAAAGTAGTAAAATAAACACCTAAATGTGTATTTTGGATGTTTTCTTTCCTCTAGTCTTAAAGAAGACATATTATAAAAGCAAAATAGCCAAAAATCTCAAAATTGATCAGTGCATGAAAAACGATGTTCTTAGGATCCGTTGGTTTAGAGCCAGATGACCCCGTAGGGAGGAGTTATAAACCCAAACCATAATTTTTCCCTAACCTTAAACCAAGTAGTTTTTTTTTTGGCCATGATGATAAAGGTTCCCTAACCTTAAAGGTCCCATATCGTGCTCATTTTCAGGTTCATACTTGTATTTTGAGTTTCTAATAGAACATGTTTACATGCTGTAATGTTAAAAAAAAAATGTATTTCCCTCATACTGTCTGCCTGAATATGCCTGTATTTACCTTCCGTCTGAAACACTCTGTATTAGCGCATTTCAACGGAATTGCAATGGAATTGTATTGCTAAGCAACAGTTTAGGTCCATGTTTACTTCCTGTCAGCTGATGACATTCACATACACTGCAACAGGAAACAAACAGGGACACATTTAGAATATTTACGTTTAAAACCGTGTAATGGTCTAAATATTGTATATTTGTGACATCACAAATGGACAGAAATCCTGACGGCTTGTTTAAAACGAACAATTTCTGAATACAGGCTGTGTGTATTTCTCCTTATATTGAGCGTTTTGACAGTTTAACAGTATTTATATAGAACTTAAACCTGCTTTATAATATGAAAGACATGAATCTCCAATTTTACAATATGGGACCTTTAAAGGGCGAGTCCACTATTCTATTTTTTTATATCATACTGTAGCTCTCCAGTGGTGTTCCTTATGTTTTCAAATCCAAACATTCACATTTTGGTCAAAGTATGTTTTAGCATCAAAATGCTATTTTCCCTTCAAGCCCTTCAAAAACTTTTTCCCACGTGACCTGACGTAGGTTTCTGCATGATGACGCTGCTACATGTACAGTATATATACATCTTTATTGTCAGCGTATTAATGTTACATACAGTAACTTAGATGGCGGTCAGCACGCTCCCAGTTTGGAGAAGCAGACGGGAGTACCGGCAGTGTACTGCTGTGGACGCCACGTTAGTTCACATCCGAAAGTCTCACAAAAACACAAACAAACTAACCGATGGAGGCAGCGGCAGACCAGCAACGCCTGTGTTCCTCCAGTTCAAATTACTGTTTTTGTGAATGGAGTCAAGACTAGCCTTGAAGACCGAAATAATGGCTTCAGTCCCCCGTTGGAAAGGGTTGCCTGATGGCGAGGTAAAGCGGTGAAAATATTTTAAATATAGCTAACACTTCAAATGATATTGATTTCTTTAGGCTGAGTGGGCGTTTCATTTGAACAAAACAGATCAGAACACAGATAGACCCTCCCTTTAATAAAGTAGCTGTTTTAACCCCAATTCTGAAATTGTGAATGATTTTTGTAACAGTGTTTTTGAGGGTTTTCAAAGGCAATGCAAAACAACATATTCTGTCACTTAGTTTGGAGGACTCGTTGAATGCAAGTGGTCAAAATCAGGACGAGACTGATTATAATTGAAGACTTGCATGTTGAATTAAGTTTGCTCATTAAAGTAAATTTGCACACGCAAATCCCAAACAGCCCCTCATGTGAAAAGCCTGCATGCTAATCGTTCTACGGTGGCGTATACTGGCCGGATCTCACTGTTGCCCACTTAGCAGCAACAGTGAAATAAATCTCACACAAATCTCGCTGCTGAAGGGGGGGGGGTGCTGAATCTCGGCAGAAAACGCAGAAGATCCGTCTAACACCGGAGGACGACAGCCAGCTTCATAAATATGGAGGGCAGAGTGTTGAGGAGCAGGAAAGAGTATGAATATTTTACCGAGCCGAGGCCACTGGGAGACTGATGGTGAGGATGGCCAGAGAGAGAGGAGAGAGTGCAGCTGGTTGCTTCAGTGTTATATAACACACACCCGAGCAGATGGACACACACAACACAAATGGACACTGGTGTACAAACTGAAAACATACACAGGGACACACATAAGGGACATGCTGTTCATGACTGTGGGAAGCACAACAACAAAGACACAGGCAGCACATGAAGACCCAAAATGAATAGAAAAGATGAATGACCACACATATTCTGTTACTCACACACACTCTCGTTGCTGTTGTCCACCCACGACTGCATTCATCCATCTTATTTTCATCACACACAAGATGCCAGCCCGTCTGAGACAATAACTGGCTTAATACACACACAAACACACATGCCGTATAAAGACGTGGCAGTGGAGAAAAAGAGACAGATAGAGATGTAGGAGACGACATACTGTACTGTATGAGCTAAACACTAAATAAACAGAGAGGGAGAGGAAGTGGAGAAAGAAAAACTCAATCAATAAAAATATAACGCCTCTCCAAAACCAATAAACACATAAACAGTAGCTTCCACAGAGTGGTCGCTTGTCCTCCCGGAGTCCACTCCAAAGAAATGACAATAAAAACAAACAGCAATTTTAAATTGTGCCGAATCAATAAAACAAGAAAAGGCAAAACAGGCCAAACATAAAGATCAGAAAATAAGTGACCCTACATATGAAAAGACAAACTGGTAGCACATAATAGTAGCTTCCAATCAACTAATAACCAACTTTGAACATGATTGGCCGCCATGCTAGGGATGCATCGATACCACCTTTTTTCAGGCCGAGTACAAGTACTTACATTTGGGTACTCACTGATACCGAGTACCGATACGAGTACTTCTCTGTGCCTAAAGACCCTCGTTAACAGCCAGCTGGAGGGTGTGAGCGACACACGGCAGGCTGGGGAGTCCCGCATACGAGGCGGTGTGCCGCGACCGGCTCTAGGTGGGCTTGGAAAGGCTCGGGACGAAGGTGGCTCGCGGCTTTACAGTGCTCCCCGCCTGGACCTCGCCCCCTGTTCCCGGTGCCGTAGCCCACGTAAAAGGCGCCAAGGGTCTGCGGCGATGTCGGCAACCCACCCGACCCGTCTTGAAACACGGACCAAGGAGTCTAACGCACGCGTGAGTCAGAGGGTGCAAGCAAAACCCCGTGGCGCAATGAAAGTGAGGGCCGGCGCGCGCCAGCTGAGGCGGGATCCCGGCATCAAGGGGTTGGGCTCACCACCGGCCCGTCTTGCACGCACCGTCAGGGAGGTGGAGCGTGAGGACCCGAAAGATGGTGACGAGAGGTTAACATCGCGCTGCTGTAAAGTGGTATCGGTGCCGTTTTGCGAGTACGAGTACATGAGTACGAGTATGAGTACATGAGCACAGTATCGGACCTGATACCCGATACTGGTATCGGTATATCCCTAGTATATGCCATGCATATTTTCAAAATACGAGTTATTACAAAGAGTTGTTAAGTAGAGCAGTGGTTCCCAACCTGTGGTCCGGGCCCCCTTTAGGGAGGCGTCAAAGATCACAGGGGGTGCGTCAGGATTTGTCTACTCTGACGTTGTCAAAATTTGATTTGCACATGTATAACTAAAATCATAATAACACACTTACAGGATGATTTACACAAAAGTCTGGATATAAAACTACTCAAAAAGGTATATTCTTTTGCTACTTAGTAGGCCACATTCTGTTTAAACCCGGTATTGCACAATTACAGATAAAGATCAGGCTACACTTATATTAATAGTGTTATATTATTTGTGGAGAGTCCAGTGGTGGCTGCGTAGGCTTGTTTCTGACTTGTGTGATCCAAACTTTTCCAATAACTCCAGAGTTGTAAAGTCCAAAAGTCAAAATGTATTGAAAAAAAAAAGATAGATGTAATAATTTCCAAACTTCACAACATGTTTTTATCTAACGAAATATTCTGATTCAATCCATATTTGATGGTGTTGAGTCTTTCAAAAACAACATTTTCACTGCGGTGAATTAGCTCTCCCGCTCGCCACGCACAAACAGAGGCCCACACCTGTATTAACGGGGCTCCAAGGGAAATAGGTTGGGAACCACTGAAGTAGAGTACGGATGACTACTTTAATAATTTGTTTCATCACAGACAGACAGTGCAGGAACTGGAAGTCTGCTCGCTAATTAATCTCCCCAAACTAATTGAGTTTAACAACAAGACATCAGCCTGATGAATGCATGTGTGTATGAACAACGCGTTCTCGTCCCAACTCGTTGACACTTTGTCAGACCCCTTGGCGTCTCTTTTCCATCGCAGTACACACGTACTTAATGTTGTGAATTAACACGAGACATAAACAAACAGCTGGTTGTAAAGTGAAAGTGAAACTTAAGGCATGGGACACAAACAGCAGTCTCCTGGATTAAAGCCTTTTGTTTGTTGGACCCATCCACCTCCCCTCCTGCCCGCCCGGTGTCCCCTACGCTCTTTAAACTACGTCATCACAGCACTTTCCCTGAGTGTTGTTGGTTTCACCTGTAGTTAATGGAATGCTTTGTGCATCGTCATCGAAAGCCAACGGCCGTGACAAAGCGTTGGTGTTTGACGCCCTGCTAATGAGAACGGGCTGGTATGAAGGTGCAGTACCAGCAGGGAGCAACAAAAACACTCGCTTAGGTTTAGGCTACAAAACCACTTAGTTAGGTTGAGGAGAAACATCATGGTTGGCCTTAAAATAAGTACGTAAACTAAGTAAAATATGTACGGAAACAACATAACATCAGTACATAAAACATGCGACAAGCGTCACTAACGTGACTTCCAAACAAAACACCGATCTCCTGGTTGAAAGTCCTGTGTATGTTGGACCCATCCACCTCCCCTCCTAACCGCCATAAGGGGCCTTTTTCTCTTTTAATTCTACATCACTAGCTAAGAGCGTAGCATATTCACGCAGATGCACTTACCTATAGCAAGAAGGACGTTCTTATTACATGCTTTTGCCTTGTGCATTATTGTGTCATTCACACACCTTTTCATGCAACCGAGCTGAACAGTTACAGTACCAGCAACAGTGTACGGGACTATTGTGACTAAAGGCAGCTAATGTACCCGCCGATCATCTTACTTTTTGACTGAAAATAAAGTTTGAGTGTACTTGCAATAACTCGATAAATCAACATTTTTCAAATTGTGCAAAAACGAAAAATAGACAATTTGACAGCCACTGCCTGTATTTTTTTTTTTTTGTTAGTCAATCCCACATACACTGTCCTAATACTGTCAGAACACCCAGAGCAGTATATAAGTAGTATATAATGTAAATAGTCAGGGTCTGAAATTCACTTCCTTCCACTGTGGCAGGTAAGTAATTTGTTTTTGTCTGCCACTCAGAAATTTTATCTGACACTTTGGAAATCTCTACACTAAATGAAGGAATAACATTTTAGATCTAATGTCATTCAATGTTTGATATAATTAACACAAAAAAAAATTATATACACGGTAAATTACAGTGTTCCAATTACACCGTGGCTTCTGGGGGAGACCTATTTTTTGGTGCAGGGAGGATACTGTACACTGTACTGTACTGTACTGTACTGTACTGTATTATGTTATCGTCATCTATAATGGTTATTTACATAAAAACATACAATTAAAATGATTATGATTATTTAAATATTTGCTTTCATTAAAAAAAATTTTTGCAAGCTGCTTAGAGCTAGTGTTAGGAAGTTAAACAGGTCATAATTCTCTCTCTAATATCCATTTAATATTGATGAGAAAACATCTTCAAACAACTGGATTTATTCAAGTTTCTCGCCAAAACTACATTTTACAAGATTACAGTTGAACACATCATGATAATGTTGTAATTAACCTTCGCCAATAGTCATTTTTCCTGAGCAGACTTTGAACGTCTCATAATAATAACTGAATGGCACCTCCATTAACATTAGTAGTTCCGCTATTTATCCAGTCAGGACTGTGCTGCCCACCGGCTGCTAACAGCTAACGTCACTAACTCTCCTCCTGCTGATTTAAACACAGGTTTGTTGTTCACAGTGTAGAATTATCAGGGAAAAATAGGGTGCACTCTCTCAGGTTTAGTAGCGCCATGCTGTTGAGCATTTTATTTTTCTCTCCGCCATGTATCTGGTCCCAAACAAACTGAAACATGATACAGTGTGCTTACGCGTCATTGTGCATGAGTAACTGTTGGAAAGCATCAATAAGAGGAGTCGATAGTCACAGAGGCATGAGATGCCAAGAAAGCAGACAATTAGGAACCGGTTCTCTGGTCTCATCTCTAGCGTTTTCCCTACCCGCCACTGCCAACAATTTACCCGCATTTGGCATATGTGGCAGACCCATATATAGTAGATAAACATAGAATAGAATTGAATAGATCGGCCCCATTGTCACCAATGACTGATCCAGCTATTTGAGTCAGTATCGACCCGACATCCGATCCGGTATCGGTGCATCCCTAGGAAGCTGTGAATCGATTCAGAATCTTAGAAGATAAGAATCGTGATTCTTACATGAATCGATTTCTTTCCCCCACTCCCACCTTTGACTTTTGACCACCAAAATCTATCATCCTTAAGTCCAAGTGGACATTTGTGCCAAAGTTGAAGAGATTCTCTCCAGGCGTTCCTGAGTTATCAGGAGAATGGGACAGACGGACAAGCTGAAAACATTGAGGTATAAAAATGATGGCAGCCTTTAACTCTGAAGAAATATGAAATATCTCCGAAATCAATAGAATGGAAACACACGAACCATGAAATGTAAATGTGTTAACACGTTCATTTGTTCATTCATTCCCTCAGGTGTTTGTTCAAAGTTGCCATTCTGCCCCCCTCCCATCCCCCGCTGTTCATTCAGCTAAAAACCCACAGCGATCGTTTTAATGGAAGAGCCGGGCAAAGGGCGAGACAGCATGAGTCACAGAGAGAGAGAGAGGGAGAGAGAGAGAGAGAGAGAGACAACTAACAGAGAAACAGTATTACCTGAGAACAAATGGAAACCCTAGTTCCCTTGAGTGCTAATTTGCACACACACACACACACACACACGCACACAGAGAGAGGTTGAACACCAGAATGACAGCGTTCCACCTTCAAAAACAAAAACAAAAGAGTTACGACCTCTGACGACTAACTACAATGTAAACAGACGTCTTTGAACGCCTCTTTCCAAACACACACACACACACACACACACATCAACAGTGTTCATCCTATCCAACACACATGCACAAAATACTACCTTAAATAACAACGCTGCAAGGTGAATCCAACACACACCATCACCATCAGCAGCGTCCCTACGAGCAAACACACACACACACACCCTTCAGTAGAATATAAACACCAGATAGCGAGGGAAAACACACACACGCCCTCTCACACATCTGCATGCTAAAACACACACACACACACACACACACACACACACACACACACACCTTTAAGGCGAGCGACACACACCCATATCAGCGCAGTCCAACACCACACACGCATGTAAACACTCTCCCACCCGCCTCCGCTTCTGCCTCCACGCCTTTCCCACCCACTCAGCACACACACTCTCGCCCCTCTCACACACACACACACACACACACACACACGTACACACACACACACACACACTCTCTCTCTCACACACACACACACACACACACGCCTTCAATCCATCCGTCCAATCCCCCCGTCTTTTCCCTCTCCATCCACCCTTACCTTGCAGCAGGCTCTGGAGGTTGAGCTGCGCCTGCTGGTGCAGCTCCTCGACACACTCCGGCCTGCTCCACGAGCCGAACACGTTCACGCTCTGTTGCCATGGAGACCTGAAGTGGGCCGCGCCGCCGCTGCTGCTGCTGCTGCCTCCTCCTCCTCCGCCGCCGCTGCTGCTGCTGTGGTTGCCGTCGCCGTGGCTGCTGCCGCCGCGCCTGCCGCTCTCCGCCTCTAGACCGCTGGTGGCTGGAGGAAAGAGAGGGAGGAGGGAAAAAAAACGTTGAGAGGAAGTGATGGATGGAGGGAGGAGAAGTGAAATAAGGACGGGAAATAGGATTATTGAGGAAGGGAAAGGAGGAGAGAAAGGGAAGAAGAAAGGCAAGAGAGGGATGGAAATAAGGGGTGACAGGGATGATAGAGATGAAGGTGGATGAGAGGAAGGGGAGATGAAAGATGAGGGCGGGAAAGGAGGGAAAGAGGAGGAGAGAGAGGGGTGCAAAAGAGAGGAATGATGAAGATGAGGCAGAAAGAGAAAGAAAATATAGAGGAGAAAAGAAGGGATGGAGAGAGAGACGTAAATAAAAACGTATGAATTTGCATAACTAATACCCAGAGACGCAGATTACATAACGCAGTGTGTTGTCAGGGAGAACAAGGACCGAGGAAGAAAGGAAGGAGGGAGGGATAAAAAAGAAACAGGGATTAGGGAGGGAGGGATGGACGGGAAGAACAGATTTGGAGGGGTGAGAGGGAGCGCTTAATTAGGAGGGAAAAAAGAGTGGGAGGAAGAGGGGAGGAGATAGAGAGGGAGGTAGGGAGAAGGAGGGATTAGGCCAGGGAGGTATGAGAGGGAAAAAAGACAAATTGTGATTGTGGCATTAGGGAGAGAAAGAAGAACAGGAGTGGGAGGAGGAGGAGACATTTAAAGGGAGGAGAACAGAGGGATGAGGGCAGAAAGGAGGGAGGCTAAAAGACATCGGCCCCTGTCACTATCAAACCTCAAACGCAAACAGACAATCAAAACAAATCAGTCGGAGCGATCGCAAATGGCCATTCAGCGTCGACATGAATGAGGCGCTGCTTTGAATCAGCGCTGATGAAACCGTTTGACACATCCAGCAGCTGATAGAACATGACGAACAAACGCAGGCAATCCCCAAACGCGAGAGCAGTCGCATGGTGTCCGACGGAGCTGTTGAGGCTTTTAAAAGAAACTTTCTGTCACTGAAATTCATTATTAGTAGTAGTTCTGATGGTCACATGGTTAATCAAGGTCAAGTGAGAGGTCACAGAGTAAGACACAGAAGATAAACAGCATTACTGCAAAAGTGAGATGAGAATTCGTCCACTTCCTAGTGAGAATTAGTCAACCTACTTGCTATTAACAAGTCTGCAGAATCACTAATATCGTCTTGCAAAAAAAAAACATAACTGGGACTAGGGATGCACCGATACCAATACTCGTACTCACAAAACGACTCTGATACAACGGCACCGATACCACTGACGTTGACCTCTCGTCATCATCTTTCGGGTCCTATCGCACACGCAGACGCTCCACCTCCCTGACGGTGCGGGCAAACGGGCCGGTGGTGCGCCCGACCCCACGGGGCCGGGATCCCACCTCAAGCGGCACGGCCCTCACTTTCATTGCGCCACGGGGTTTTGCTTGCACCCTCTGACTCGCGTGTGCGTTAGACTCCTTGGTCCGTGTTTCAAGACAGGTCGGGTGGGTTTCAGACATCGCTGCAGACCCCTGACGCCCCTGGCCCTTTTTATGCGGGCCTGATCCCCGCCCTGGGGGCACGACGATGCGGTTGGGGCGCACTAAGGACAGTCCGCCACTTTGGCCACGGCCCCATGAAGCACCTTCGCCCCGAGCCTTTCCAGGCTGACCTAGAGCCGGTGGCGGCGCAGAAACCCTCACAGGTACTGCATTTAGCATAAAACAATATGCTCCAATCATAACATGGCAAACAGCATCCCAACATGGGTACCCATAGAACCAGTTTTCATTCACATATGTGGAGGTCAGAGGTCAAGGGACCCCTTTGAAAATGGACATGACAGTTTTTCCTTGCCAAAATTTAGTGCAAGTTTGTAGCGTTATTTAACCTCCTTCATGACAAGCTAGTATCACATGGTTGGTACCGATGGATTCACAAGGTTTTTTATTTCATATGATACCAGTATCTTCACTAGATAGCTTTAAAAGTGAGCCCGCTACAACCTAAAAATCACAAGTTGCGTACATGCATCAAAGAAATTAGTGGCGTTAAAAGACATTTGCGTTAACGCATTATTATCGCGTTAACTTTGACAGCCTTAATCTAGATACGATCTGGAAATGAGACACAATTTAATGCCAGGTGGTCAATGGGTTCCACTTAAATGTCATGTCTCAAATAAGAGGACAGGATACTAATGTGCATGTACCTTCTGTTTTGTACTCCGGGGGGTTGGGGGGGTGTATAAATAAAATGGCTCTAAAAATAAACCTGAATAAGTTATCTAGGTACATCCAGGCCTCAATTTATTTTAACATTATATAATCTTCTACAACACTTTTGGTAACAAAATAAAGGCAGGGTGATCTCTCATTTACCCTGAGAAATGTAACAGGGTAACAGAAATGTCAATTTATCCATGTCAGAGTGTTCCTGAGTAAGACACTGACGCACCAACTACCACTCAGTAACCTGATTTGGTTGAGCTCCTCAGCTAAACGCCATAACTCTGGGAGGGGGGGGGGGGGGGTATGCGGAGAAACTTCTTGATTTGAAGTTGGAAAAAAAAAGAGGTTAAAATTTTAAAGAACACTCCCGGCAGACAGACAGACGGTTATTCGGCTGCGAATCCAACCGGCACTATCGCGTCTTGTTTGCTCTGAAGCAGCCGTCTCCTCCTCACAAAAACCCGCCGTACGGTATGGAATCACAATTTCACCCTCCCAGCTACCGGCTTCATCTTCCTAAGCTGCTTTCACACAATCGTCTCCCACCAGAGAGAGTGCTACTGTTTATGATACAGACTTGCACGTCAGTTAGCATCAGCCGCAAGAGAAGAGAACAAAGGCAGTCATGCATGATTTATAATGTAACTGTAGAATAGACATATGTTCCCACCATGGAGCCTATGCTACTTCATTTGGAGCCTTAAACACATTTATTTGGACTAAGTCTGCTGCACTTTCTTTCGCATTGTTTCTTTCTGAAGCTAATCTGTGTTTATGGGATGTATGTATTGTGTTGTGAGCCTCGCTGCAAGCTAAATATCCCATTAGGGCACTTGAGTTTGAAGCGGAGGCTCACCCAGCAGATTATACTTTTTTTTCAGTCTGCAGTATTTTAAGCAGGGAAACAAACTTTTGCACCTACTTTACTGTATTTTTTTAGGACTACTTATTTTTGCCTGTATGCAAAATAACTTCCAACATACATTCAAACATTGAGTTGAGCTGTTGTTGGCACTTTGAGAAATACAGGAAACTCCACTTTATCTTTTAAGACAGGATCTGTGTATTTGAAATAGCATATTTAATGATAAGCTTTAGGTGAATGAATTGTTACAGCACAGATAGAAGTCTCAGCGACTCACATGACTCACGGGACTGACAACACTAACGACTCACTTGACTAGCAACTCACGTAACTTACGGCACTGATGACACTAACGACTCACTTGACTAGCGACTCACATGACTCACTGCACTGATGACACTAACGACTCAATTGACTAGCAACTCACGGGACTGATGACACTAACGACTCACTTGACTAGCGACTCACATGACTCACGGGACTGACGACAGTAACGACTCACTTGACTAGCGACTCACATGACTCACGGGACTGACGACAGTAACGACTCACTTGACTAGCAACTCACGGGATTGACGACACTAACGACTCACTTGACTAGCGACTCACGGACTGACAACACTATAGACTCACATGACTCACGGGACTGACAACACTAATGGCTCACTTGACTAGCGACTGGTCAACATGACTAATGACTCACAGGACTCACAGGACTCACAGGACTGATGATACCGAAGACTCACGTGACAAAATAAGTCAACGTTACTTTTAGTTTCACACTGGACATGAACACCGGTCTCCTGGTTGAAAGTCTTGTGTTAGTTTGACCCATCTACTCCCGCCCACCCTGTGTGTCTCCTTTGCTCTTTACAATACATCACTTGCTCCGACCATTGGATGACGCCGTGGGTGGGCTTAAATTGGAGTTAGTTGAAAGCCTGGTTTGTCACATACTGTAGCTAAAGAGTGGAGCGCTGCCAAATCGGCGGTATTTGATGAGTTGGGAGTGAGTTTGGGTTGGTAACATACGTAACGCAACGTACATAATGTAACGTACATAATGTAACATACATAACGTAACTCAACTTAACATAGGTAGTTTATTTTAACGTTAACACAGGTTTAAAACTACGACTGTTTCACTTTCAATTTTACAATGTGTGGGTAGGTGCAGTTTGCCCCATCTAAAGCATTAGAATGGTGGTGATAACACCTCATAACGGCCATTTAAATGGGCTGATAACATTCAAAATGGATGCATCAGAAGGTTGCAGCATCAGTTATTTATTGGGAATTTGGTCCTTTGATATATTAAGCATACACAATAGACCTTCTGTCAGATGCTGGCTCACGCTTGAGCACTTTAAGTAACACTATATGTGATTGTGTAATAAAATAAGTATCACGCAGAGGTTAGATTTGGCACAATTCCTTACACTGTGTTCGGAGACAAATGGGTCACACAACCAAAAGGTCAGCATAGTCTCAAGTTTTTCAAAGGTTACGCCCCGACTGTGGCTACTGGAGTACATGTTTCCTAACCTTTGCGACCTCCAGTAGATGGGGAAAATGAAAAATACTCCAACCACTGAGAGATAGTTTGTCCCTAAGAGATGTGATGTGTGGTTGAGTGCTCGCTGGGAACATCTTTTCAAACCACTGGCTTCATTTTCTCATTGTTTACAATAAAAAAAGGATGCACTCTTCAGATCGCTTCAGGGAACTGAAGAAATAAAATGTCCCAGCCTTAGTAAAAGCAAAGCACTTCAGGTTTTCTACAGCTACATAAAAATGGTGGAAGCAGATGATGTGTTCAAGTCTACAGTACAGTTCAATACAGGCAAAATGTCAAGACAAATTGTACATTTTTGAGATGGACAAAATTCTTTTTGCAACCTTTTGTGGTGCTTGTTTGTTTTTAGATGGATATTTAGAACAAATGAATATCAGAGTCATTTGTAACAAACGCCTGAAGGTGCTCTTTAATGTGATTTTGGATACGATGATGACACAAAAGGTCAAAGGTGCTAAACGTGTGTGATCAGTGGCACTAAACTGAGAGTGACAGTTGAAAGCATCTTGAAAACACATGTAGGCAAACTAAAATGGTTTCTTTAAAGCTGTAGTTAAAGATACAGCTTAAATGTCAGCCGTGTGCCCTACCACAGATTGGAGGACACATATAGCTACTCTAGCTTCACAGTTGCTCAATCAATTATGGAGCTTTTGAAGATGTGGGACTTTAAAAAAAGTTAAATATATGATCTTGTGTGGGTGAGAGTGTGCATCTGTGTTTTAGTGATTGTTAAGTAATATGTGTTTAAGTCACACAAGCCCAGGAGGTTCTGAAAATGTGGCACAAATGACTGTAAATACACGATAAAGAGAGAGAGATGGAGGAAGTGTTAACTACTTTAGTTACTGTCATACCTTTGAGACATCACTGTTTCTGTGACTGAGTGCTAAGAATGTCTCACTGTTTCTCACTGCACATCAGCACAGCAAGGAGTCGTCGTCTATCTAACAAGGTTTTTCACAGACTGGAAGCCTCGCAGGATTCAGGCTCAAGTCCAAAAACACACCACCACTGCTGCAGTGCAATGGTAGATCATACGGTGCCATTAGAAACCAATAGGAAACCCCCACAAAGCTGGATGTCAGCAGGACATGAAGATTAAATGACAGGACTGTGGACTTTGTGTCGTACAGCTCCATGTCTCTTCCTCAACACTACGTCTCTTCATCAGCCATGACAGCTAAGACATAAGAGGAAGACGACCTGGCACAAACCATAAAAGAAGACAGCCTGTCACTTCAGAAGGGAGAAAATTCAAAGTACAGTGTCCATGATGTGCCAATCAGGGAGCAGGTTCTGAGGAAATATGCTGCTTTTGAGTGATAGTGATGCTAGAAAATAGGACAATGGTATAAAGTTTCACACCACTGATGTATGAAAACAAGACAGGGCTTCACTACAATAAAGTAGCCTGGAAAATATACATCAAATTGTGCTGCGCAATTGAAAAAGATCTGGTTTTGCTCTCGAGACGGAAGTCGAGCCATTTTGTCTTCATGCGCCAATGAGCAACTCTCACAGGAATGACCAGGGCCCCGCCTCCAACGCAGGATCCGGCTCTCTTTATACATCCATGGTCTGAGCAGCAGTGATAGTAGCTAAAAAGTGAGCTAATTCAGCTGGTCACTGAGCAACTTGACAACGCCAGTTAGCCTCTCTGTCGGCTACAATGATAACACACTTTACCACTTTGAGTAGACACAGTTAGCTGTTGCAATCCTGCCCCGGTCACACCTATGTTAAATCATGTTATTATCATGACAAATGTTTAGTTCAATCCACGTACCGGTTAATGAAACAACATAAGAAAATAGCCGTGTCACAGTCTGAGCAGCTGGCCTCTCTGTCGGCTTATAGGTGACACAGACACATTTTTTGATAGATAAGTCCAATTTGCTTCTGTTATTCAGTTCTATTAAGTGAAGCATCACCTCCCCTTTGTTTTTCACCAGTAAGTTCCAGTGCTATCACAGTGATAATACCCTCTGCTCTTCTTCCTTATGCTAACTATATGCTAACTAAAGCAATCTCAGTGTCAACCAGTAAACCATTCACTACACTAGTGATCAGGTAGGGCAAGATCAAAAACATGTCTGATAAGAATAATTTAACTCATATAGTTGTAACAAAATGACTACAAGACTAGTTTTAGAGGCAATAAAGTTACCTCCAGAGGGAATTGAACCCCTAACACAGCAATCCTGATAGTAGGGTATAATTTAAATAACCGACAAATGGCCAGTGGGGAATAGAGAGTTCCCACCTGAAAAAACGGTAAAAATATGATTACTGGCCTATTAGAATAGACAATGAAAACATGTTTTGAGGATAGTGGAGAACTTAAAGGTCTTATTGATAACATTTTTATGTAGGCAAATATAAAAATATAGGTTATAAAAAAATGGTAATACACCCACAGAGCCTTTAGAATGGAGCCGAATGAAAGTATGACTTTTCCTGAATTTTCTTTTTTTTTTATTTGAATGTTTTGTTTATCTCTGTGAGATATGTGACGTTCAGTTCCCACTTCTAACAAGGCTTGTGAGCCAATAGTCAAACAACATTGGTATCATGTGGTGTCTCTGTGTCATCAGTTAGTGTGGAACAAACAGATAAATGGCTGATATTGACGATAAGTGTCTGGCAACGACTTGTTGTGAAGTGAATGCAATGGAACGGGGCAGGGAGAATGTGACATCTAGTGGCTGAGAGTTACCTTTAACCATGGCTGACCAAACTGTACAGGTTGGATCCAATACTGACGTGTAAGGATAAAGCCAAGGTTATTATTGCTGTTTTTAAAACAGGTAGCCTATATCATGGTTTGATTCTGCATTTTCTAACCTCGACATACTTTCAAATCTGCGAGCTGATGCCACAGACTGCCTTGACGGATACAAGAGATGGAGGAGTCTTCGGGGGAACACTAGTTTCCTTTGAGGTTAACAATTAATTCCTGATTAAAAGTTGAACAGTAGTGATGCACACACACATATACACCGAGCACACTCAGTCCTCCTCAGCGGAGATGTCACTCTTTCCTCCTTCCTCCCTTATGTAACCGCGGTGACATGAAAAGGAAGGAAGATGGAGGGATTGGATGGAAGAGAGACACAAGCCTCTGGGAATCACTGGGCAGATTTAGGAAAAAAAGATCTCCATAGTCCTTTAGAGTAAATGGAAAAGATGGTTCTGGAGAGAAATGCATTGCAGTGACAGGATGGTTCCTGTTCAGAGGAAAAAGTGAACACAAATGTCAAGTAGAAGATCACAGGTTTGATCCCCACAACATGCTTGTTTACGATTGTGTCCTAAATAGCTTCTCTTGTAAAAGAGGCCCATCATTTTTTGTGTTATTGCACTTTATTTCAAATTTTTAACATCATTGGATAAATACCCAGGTAAATATTGGAGTCTAAAATACCAAGGGCACTACAAATGTGTGTTTTCAAAGTGTGTTTTAATCATTTTGAAGGACTTCAAACCAATTTTCTCCTTTTAAAGAAATTTGGGTCTCTGGGTAAATCAGTAAAAATCTAAATTTATGATTCTTATGTATATGTGCAATATTCATCTTTAACCCAAAGTAGAATTGTTCACCTGGGTAAGTAAAACAGTAAGTAAAATGTTAACTTAAAGGTCCCATATTGTAAAAATTGAGATTTTCAAGTATAATATTCATAAAGCAGGTTTAAATACTATATAAATACTGTAAAAGCATCGAAATGCTCAGAAAAATCTGATTTCTGTCCATTTGTGATGTTACAAATCTACAATATGTAAACCATTTTGCGGTTTTAAACGTAAACATTCTAAATGTGTCCCAGTTTATTTCCTGTTGCAGTGACTGTGAGAGACATTGGTTGACAGGAAGTAAAGATGGACCCAAGCATTTGCGTAGCAACTTTTTTTCGTTGAAATGCGCTGAAATGGAGCATTCCAGACAGCGGGTACATACAGGCATATTTATGCAGACAGTATGAGGAAAGTAAAAGGTTTTTTGAACATTAAAGAATGTAAATAGGTTCTAGTTGAGACCCAAAATACAAGCATGAACCTGAAAATCAGCACATTATGGGACCTTTAAGTACGAGATGGACGAACTTCGGTCAAGGAAAAGCAGAATAGGTGATGCTCATGAAGCAAACACTTCAAATCCAAAATATGAGAGAGTTTATCTTGCTCTCAAGGTCACTGCCACTATAGCTGGGGAGCCTTGTGTTGTTTGTGTCTAAAACAAAGTTTTAGAAGCCAAACCACCAACAGATGGAGTCCACATTCTTAATTCTGCCTACTATTGTCTGATTGGCTCATTTTCCGACCGAGGAAACAGCTGTCAGCGAGAACAACACCAGACCTATTCGAATCTGAAAAACTGGAGATGAGGGCATTGATTCAGAAGTCTGGAACCAAGCAAGAAGCTAATGAGAAACGTGTGTGAAATGCAGTAAATGTTCTGGATGATGTTATTTGAATCAAATTCAACTTGGGAACTGAAAATGTTTCTGGCTTACAAAAGGAGGTCACGGCAGAAAAAAAGTGTTTGTGAACAACTGACTTTAGAGGAATGGTTTTAATATCTTTAAAGCATCGTAACATGCATGGTTTGGAGCCAAGTGGGAATCAAACCGACAACACTGGTGGTGATAGAGCCACGTTCAAGCTCTTTATGCACTGTAAACAATTGCTGTTAATTTACAGCAGTATTTCAACAGTATTAACCTGTTATTGCTGAAAACAGTGCTTTACTGTTAATACAAAAGAAAAGCTGTTAAATTAAGCCCACAGGCCGTTTTACAAACATTACAAACATTAACATTACTTTACTGCTGATCAACTGTCTAAAGTATCATCAGTAACAGTTTCATGCAGTATTTTTTTAATTCTGGGACCTGATCTGCACATGTGAGGCTTGTACATTGTACATGATTGTAAAATCAGTGAATTAGCTCTGTTCTTCTCTCACATGTTGTTCTGGTTTGCATTCTGTGCTTGTAGCAGCTAGAGACACATTTTGGGAAAAGTGTCAACAAGTCTATTATAGCCTTTTTCCTAGCAAGTGCCTTTAATTGTATTTAGTGTGACTATTCCTATTTCTGTAACCTGCTAAGTCTATTCATCTAGGCAAACAAAATTATGTTTATTAAAACATGTGTAAAAAATACAACCTAAATAGTGCATTAAAACAAATCAGTAAGATAATGTAAAAGAAAGGTGAAAAACAGCTATATAATGTATCTTTAAACAGTAAATTAACTATAAAATACTGGGAAATTAATAAAAGAAAAAACAGTTCAAACTGTATTTTTCATTAATAATACAAAGCTGTACATTTTTACTGTTATTTTACTGGGAAATTCTTAATAGTGTGGTCATATGCAGTCCTTGTATGTATGTATATACAGCAGTTATAAAAAACGGGTAGTAGCTCAAATCAAGCAATTTGATTGGTTCATAGCTGTGATATAATTAGGGCTGTGTATTGCAAGAATCTGGCGATATGATATGAATAGTGATACAGGGGTTACGATTCAATATATTGCGATATATTGCGATATATTGCGATACTGTAAGCAATGCCATATATTGCGATTTTTTAAAGGTCCCATATCGTGCTCATTTTCGGGATCATACTTGTATTTTGTGTTTCTACTAGAACATGTTTACATTACATGTAATGTTCAAAAAAAACTTTATTTTCCTCATACAGTCGGCCTGAATATGCCTGTATTTACTCTCTGTCTTAAACGCTCCGTTTTAGCGCATTTCAACGGAATTGTGACGAAATTGCAACAGAATTGCGTTGCTAGGCAACAGCTTGGGTCCATGTGTACTTCCTGTCAGCTGATGACATTTACATACACTGCAACCAGGAATAAACTGGGACACATTTAAAATGTTTACGTTTAAAACTGTGTAAAGGGTCTAAATATTGTATATTTGTGACATCACAAATGGACAGAAATCCTAACAGCTTGTTTTCAAATGCAGAGTTTCTCAATACGGGCTGTGAATATTTCCCTGTGGATTGAGCGTTTCAATACTTTCACAGTATTTATAAAGGACTTAAGCCTGCTTTATAATAAAAAACATGAAGATCTCACTTTTTTATGGTATGAGACCTTTACAAAAAATATGGCTCGTGGACTATACAGTATGTACAGTACTAGTAATACCAGTAGTAGGGATGAACATGAATCTTCACTGGTGTCAAGTACAACTTTTGACCTCAGTAACACTGACAAAGAGGAAGAGAGGAGAAGAGAGGTTAGAGAGGGTTGAAACAGCCAGCGTTACTTCCAGCTGACACAGAGAAAACACAGGAGTGATACTTTCACTGCGCCCACTCTCACAATGGGGAGAGAGATGCCTCACACACACATATCCTCATGAAAAAGTTTGAGTCTATATACTGTACATTATTCATACTACACACAAACAAGACAACAGACAAACACCTACTCTACACTGACACACATTCACTCATATATTAGCGAGGTGTTGCGTGAAGTTCATTTGTCTCTAAGGCATATTACTAATTCCTTCCCGTCTGCAAGCGTTGGAGTGTCAGCGGGGAGGACGCAGATTTAGACAAGCTGGTATCACCGGACACACACACACACTTTCTCTCCCACACACAAAACTCATATTTTATCATTTTTATCACCCACGGACTCGCACTGATTTCATATACGCATGATAAAAATACATCTGTGTGTCTTTCACACTCTGGTGAGGAAATGTAATGTGGTTGATAGGCCTGGAGCTAGAGCTGTATACGCCAAGTACTGACCTGTGTGTGTGTTTATGAAGGACAGGATTATGAGCCACTGTTACCATTAGCCCAGTGCTCAGCAGACTCATTTATGTTTGTCTTAAATAACGCTGTCACTGCCCCTCCGAAAAGCCGGGCTGAAATAAAGTGTGTGTGCGTAGGTCGTGCAGTAAACTAGATTTACCGACTGCGCCGAGGCCCGAACCGAACATTAGGCGTCCTTCTGGGTGTCGTTATCGAAATGAACCAGGCGTCCTGCACGGAGACATTATCCATACTGACCTTTGTTGTTATGACTGAGTAACAACAAAGGTCAATGCAGATAATATAACTAACCTCCGAGTGTCTTTGCTCTCAAGGTAATAAAGCACCAAAAACTTCAACCTATTAGAATGTATTTCCACAAAGTTTTAAAGGTCCCATATCGTGCTCATTTTCAGGTTCATACTTGTATTTTGTGTTTCTACTAGAACATGTTTACATGCTGTAATGTTAAAAAAAACCTTTATTTTCCTCATACTGTCTGCCTGAATATACCTGTATTCATCCTCTGTCTGAAACACTCCGTTTTAGTGCATTTCAACAGAATTGCAACGGAATTGCGTTGCTAGGAAACAGTTTGGGTTCATGTTTACTTCCTGTCAGCTAATGTTATTTACATACACTGCAACAGGAAATAAACAGGGACACATTTAGAATGTTTACGTTTAAAACCGTGTAATGGTCTAAATCTAGTGGTGTGGTTGCAGATTGCAAATGAACTAAATACTCTCTAAAGCCAGAGTTTAGTTTGTCCATTCTGGGCTACTGTAGAAACATGGAGGAGCAACATGGCGGACTCCGCCAGAGGACCTGCTACCTATAAACGGCTCATACTAAGGTAACGAAAACACAACAATTCTTAGTTTCAGGTGATTATACACTAAAGAAATCATAGTTATTAATATTATATTACATTTCTTCCAGTAAATCCCTCTAAATCCAACACACAGCTCCTATCAATATCTGTACCAAAACTTGAGTATTGTTAAAGAAAAAAACCTAAATCTAACCCTGGGTTTAAGGTAATAATGCCCTTTAAAGCTTTGTTCACAATAATCAAATGTGAGTCAGTTTTATTGTAATGCTTTAACTTTTTATTTGATGTAATTTGATTTTAGTATAGTAATGTTTTGTGTTTTAAGTATCATGGTTGGTCATCATTAAGAGGCTCAATAAATTGTTCTTTTTGGGTTGTCGAATGGAATCCTGGGAAATGTAGGATGTTACTGACTGAAGCTGAAGTTGAGTCTGAGTGACAGTATTGTCATTTTGTGGAAGAAAAGAAAAATGCAACATAACTGCAGAGCTGTTTTAATGATCATGGCAAAAATGATCTGTCACATCAATAAACCAAAACTGTGATTAGAAGAAAGTTTTGTAAATTAAAAGTAACAATTACAGCGAAGTTACAAAGCATAATCAATGACCACAACACTTGTGATAGCTTTAGTTTTGCATTCGTTATCTCTTAATATCTGTGAAGATAAAACTGACTACCCTGCTTTGGCTAGTGAGTAAACATCCAAACCAGTGGGATGAATGAACGACACCAAAGCAGCACGCGACGACCTTTGGACGCTGCCAATCCCAATCTGAGTCACGCCGTTGTATAAAGTTGTATCATTTTCCACTTTTCGTGACTTTGCCCGTGCCAGAGCAGCCCACTCACCCTGGTGGCTAAATGAGCAACTAGCTGAGTGTGAATCAGAGGTGTTGGCGGCGAGAAAGGTACAACGGAAGCCAGGGGGTTACTTCCTGCTATGATGGACCAATGATGACGCATGGCGAGTCAAGAGAGGACAAGTGTGAGCAGTATGTCAGATTAGATTTGTGATGCATATTGGCAAGAAAACATTTCAAATTTACCACTAATAGCCATTTACTCATGAGATCTGTGGAGATCTGTATGCATTCACTTTTAATATTAGTATAATATTAGTATTAGTTCCAATATTTACTGGTGTTTTACCCTTAGTTTGGTCCAATATTTACTGCCGATTTATGCCTGATTTGGTTCAGTATACTGATGTTTTAGCCCTGGTTTGGTGCAATATTTATCAGTGTTTGAGCCTTATTATTGTGCAATATTTACTGATGTTTCAGCTCTAGTTTGGTCCAATATTTACTGCCGTTTTATGCCTGATTTGGTTCAATAATTACTGGTGTTTTAGCTCTAGTTTGGTGCATTATTTACTGGTGCTTTAGTCTTAGTTTGGTACAGTATTTACTGGTGTTTTAGCTCTGTTTTGGTCCAATATTTACTGGTGTTATAACCTTAGTTTGGTCCAATATTTACTGAAGTTACAAGACTCCAGCTCATTTTCTGTAAAAAAAAGAAAGGTCAAAGTCTTAATGAGCTTCTGATATTATCGAAAAGATCGACATTTTTACCACTAAAAGCTATTATTCATGAGATCTGTTGAGATCTGTATGCATTTACTTGTAATATTAGTTCATTCCAATATTTACTGGTATTATCAAAATGTATAAACACCTCTTAATGTACTGTATCAATATTCACCTGGTTTTGACGGCTGCCTGAATATGCACGTGGGTGATATATTATTTGACCAAAAATATTAAAGGCTAGGCTCTACCTCACTCTTCTTTCTGCCTTGCCTTACATTTTTTTGGTTTATAGCCAAGTCTCCTGTCATGTTCAGACACTTTAAATAACTGGCTGGTTGTAAGGCCTCACAAATCACCTACTAAAGCCTATGGTGGCCCTCAAGGGACAGTCACATTCAAGCATAACTGTTTGACAATTCAAAGAACAGGTTCTACTGGTCATCAAGGCCTTATAATCTTTAATTTCATGTGTGAAAGCACATTTCCCCCTGAGTGTTCATTAACTTTTAACTATGCAGTGTAGGACATTTCTTAGTGAAATATGGGAATATGGAACAGTGTAAACATATTCCTTTAAGACCTACTGAAGAGGGGGTTTGAAAGGATTTGGAGTCCCAGCTGTGGCAGATGACGATATCTGAGGTTTTCACTTTGGTCAAACAAGATGAAGGCTGCTCTATGTGCCCAGTGGTTCTGGACACAGGAGTGAATGTTCCCTCATAGCACGTCCCATTCACTCTAAGTGGCTAAATTGGTGGAAAATTGAGTGTGTGCATGTTACACATGTCATTCACTTAGAGGATTTGTGTGTTCGTGGGTGTGCATGCATGCATGTGCAGCCTCTGACTGCTGCAGCCAGTGGCCTCTCTGCAGCTCAGTGCTGCCACCTGCAGGAGAAGCAGCTATAAAACACAGACGGTGAGGAAACCACAAACTGCATCAATTATTTATGTGTTTCTGTGAAGAGGCAATGTATGAATTCTATTCCTATTTCTATTTTCTTGAGTTTCATCTTCTGCAAAACCCAAAGAACCATTAGAGTTAAAACTCCACTGAGGACTGAGGATACATTCAGTATACACTAGTAATGTATTCAAATTAAGGGATTTGTTTGCCTCTTAAGCCACTAATTGCAAACACACTTTAACACTCACACGCAATCAAGACTTTCAAGGAGTCGTGACTCGGTACCAGATGTTTTCAATGATACATTAAACAGCACAATCACAAACACACAATATACAGTCGCGTAGTTACTCCATCTACTTGAGGAATAAACAGGGTATCTGAAGCTTTCAGAAATACAAATGTCTTAGCTTTTTATGAGCTTTTGTCTACTTAAATTAAAACTGAAATTATGAATAAAGCTGGAGCATACGGCATGTAGCAATGGAAAAGTTCTCTCACAAGAAATAACTGGTATAGGGAACAAACAACATGAAAATTAATGCATAGATCCATATTAAAGGATATGACTTGTGATATTTTAGATTTTTCTGATTGTCAACAAATCCCATGGAAAGACTAAAAGCTAACAATGAATTGATCCTACAGTACTAACAAGTATTGTGTATATCAAAGCCATATATATATCTTCTTCTTCTGTACCATAGAGCTCAACTGTTGACCAAAAACTATTAAAACCACATCAAACTGTTGCACACATGTTCCTTCATCACCATGAACACATATTGTACTTTATTTGGACTCAATCCCACATACACTGCCCTGCTGCCACAAATACTCACTAGAGCACCAAATGTGGATTATTCCGCCGCTGAAAATAGTCCCAGACATATTGACTATTTACTCCTGTTTGAGTAACGTTTAATAAAAACTACAGTGCCCAGGTGTTTTATGAAATTATTGAGTCTTTTTTAAAAAAATGAAATTAAAAGTCCCGTATCATGTTCATTTTCAGGATCATACTCGTATTTTGTGTTTCTACTGGAACATGTTTTAATGCTGTAATGTTCAAAAACCCCTTTATTTTTTACTTCCTGTCAGCTGATGTCATTCACATACACTACAACTGGAAATAAACTGGGACACATTTAGAATGTTTTTGTTTAAAACTGTGAAATGGTCTTTATATTGTATATTAGTGACATCACAGATGGATAAAAATCCTGACAGCTTAATTGTTTCAAAGAAACAGTTTCTGAATACGGGCTGTGTGTGTTTCTCTGTGGATTGAGCGTTTCGATACTTTCACAGTATTTATATATCAGTTAAAACGGCTTTACAATGAAAATCTAAATTTTTTACAATACGGCACCTTTAAATATCTGTTTTTATAGATTTATACCTCCATTCACAAAATACAGAATCGTTTAGGCTTAGCATGCTTTGGTTAATCTTTCATTATTCTAAGATGGATATCTCCAACAGAAATACAGCACGAAAAATAAAATCAATAAATGTTTTCTGATGAAACGGCACAATTTGTGTGTCTTATGATATAAATGTCTTCACATATAAAACAAAGCCGAAAACTCTGTCAACACAAATCTAATTTTACAGTTGCATTAGCTCGAAGCAAAAAGCACAATACTTGTAAATACATCATTAAATGCTTTGAAGGACACTGAATATAAAGAATTCTTTTTGAGCCCTGATAAACATTATGAGAGGCAGCTTATTAAAGGGCCCGCTGGGTCTCTGGCGTCTCAAGCAATCGAAGACAATCACACAAATACAGTTCCTAATTCAATACACACACACACTCGGTAAAAGGGTGTACTGGCTGTCTGCAGTTATTAGACCCTGGGAGTAATTTATAGTGACGTGAGCCACAATTCATCCTCGCCCTCCTTCCTTTCACTTGTTTATCCTCCGCCTCCCTCTTTCTCTAAATCCCTCTCCCTCTTCCTTCCTCTCTCTTTCCACGTCTCGCTGCCTGATTTCATCCTTTATTCCCTAAATCACACCAAGTTCCTGCTTTCCACTTCTTCTTTTGTCGTCGCTCACTTATTCCCCAGAGCTTTCCATCCACTCCCCTCTTTCTTCTTCTGTCATATCTCCTTCATTACACACACACACACACACACACACACACACAAAATGGGGGACAAACGAGAGGGTAGGGTACTGGATCTGAGTGTAATGAGGAGGTGTGTGTGTGTATGTGTGTGTGTGTGTGTGTGTGTGTGTGTGTGTTTGTGTCTGTGAGCGCGCGCGTGCGTGCGTGTGTGTGCGTGTATGTGTGTGTGTGTAATCACAGGACTAATCCACCTGGCTCAGCCACCATGGAGAATAAGCTCGACTGAACTGAACACAAACAAAACAATCGACGTGCCAAATGGCCGTTTTGTGAGTATGCATGTATGTATTTTGTGTGTGTGTGTGTGTGTGTGTCTGCAATGTATCCTCATACAATAGTTTGTAACAAAATGTTATTCCTCATTTTCGTGCGTTTTCCTCTGAATGTCCAGCAACATGTGACACACGAGTCAGTTTCTGCTCCAGTCTTTTCAAAATAAACTTCTGTCTTCACAGGAAACAACTTGGCTACTCTAAGGCAACAAAACTACTTAGGTTAAGACAACAAAACTACTTTGTTAGGTTAAGGAAACAAACCTACTTTGTTAGGTTAAGACAACAAACCTACTTAGGTTAAGACAACAAAATTACTTAGTTAGGTTAAGGCAACAAACCTACTTAGGTTAAGACAACAAAACTACTTAGTTTGGTTTAGGCAATAAAACTACTTAGTTAGGTTTAGGCAACAAAACCACTTAGTTATGTTAAGGCGACAAAGCTACTTAGTTAGGTTTAGGCAACAAAACTACTTAAATTTTATCAACAAAAATACTTTTAGGCAACAAAACTACTTAGGTTAGTTTGGTTTGGGCAACAAACCACTTAGTTAGGTTTAGGAAAAGATCATGGTTTTGGTTAAAATAACTTCTGAAGTGGCGTTACTTAAGAACAGAAGTTACTTGACAAATAAGTCAACGTTGACTTCGGGTTTCACACATGGTGTTTTTTTGACCCACCCATCCCCCCCGACCTCCCCCCTACGTTTGTCACTCTTTATACTTCCTGTTTCACAATTATGTGTATTACATACACATTGATTTTGTGGGATGTGTGTGTGTGTGTGTGTGTATCCTATTGTATTCATGTATACAATCTGTGCGTGTGTGTATGCAAAAATAGCATCCCAAAAAGAAACAGCATACTGCACACACTGATTTCATCTTCTCTGCTGGATAAGTGTGTGTGTGTGTGTGTGTGTGTGTGTGTGTGTGTGTCGGGGCCTAATTGAAGAGCTGGATGGGTTCGGCCATGTTTGCTAACAGGAACAAAGATCCAATTTTATGGTAATTACTGACGCAGAGATTTGCGTCACTTTGATTCTGATGGTTAGTCGGACAAGGAGATAGTTAACATGACTCACTGCTGGCAACAAACACACACACACACACACACACACACACAGTGGCTTCCTCGCTAACACCACATGGAGACATTGTCTGTATTTTTTGGAGGCTACGGTTGCCGTGGATACAGCCAAGATCAGCCTGGCGGGAAACTGCAGTGCCACATGTGATTCACACGCACGCACACACACACACACACACACACACACACACACACACACACACACAGACACACAGACACAGACACAAGCATGAATGACAAAGCATTTCATTCAGTCATTTGTGTTCTCAAATGTGTGTGTTAATGCATTACATAGATTATATATGAATTTCCAATATATTGTGTCTATTGACTATAACATTTTACAACCCACGTTTTACCGTATCCATTCCGACATCATTTAAAAATTTTACCCAGAAATTTAAGTGGCCTCTGACGCAGCATTTCGAACCACCAATGGGCACTAAAACCTTCACTTATTAAGAGACGTACTGTTCAAGTATTCACAGCAAGGTGAACCTTTCCAGCATATTAATCCTTTCAGTACAAAATTAATTTAACAGAACATAATGGAACAGTTAACTGAATAAAAGATGTGGTCAGGGACGGACAACATGACTCACAAATATGCAGGATTTAATAAAAGGCTGATGTCCCCACATATATAATAACAGTATTAAAGCTGCGAGCAGTGATGAACGGGCCCTCGTACAAACGGTTCATGAGTTATGAAAGGGGGCGCGGCTAACATCTTGGGGCAGGGCTATGAGTATATATTTGCATGTAAATGTCTTCAGGACTGGACCACCATCATACCTGAGAAATTTGGGGCAGATTGGACTATGTACAGTTGAGTTATAACAACTTCCTGTTTTATGGCGAATGGCTGAAAATGGTCGCCACGCCACGGTCAGGTCGTTCAGTGAAAACTCCCCATTTGAATAACTTTTCATCCTTAAGATCTGTAGATGGTCCTGATCCAATTTCAAGTCGATCTGATGAAATCTGTAGGAGTTTGTGAAAGTACGCGGCCTATAAAACGCTAAAAATGGCTGAAAATCCCACATTAAATTAAAAATGGCTGACTTCCTGTTGAGGTTTGGGCGTACCTCCAAGAGGCTTTTTTGTGCATCTCCACATGTGACATCTGTCTGCCAAATTTCATACAAGTAGGTGAAACCGGAGCGAGGGGCTCAATTTTTCCAACTGTCTAGGGGGCGCTAGCGAGCCATTTTGCAACACCCAAACCCGAGACCTTTTAAATAACACATTTTTCACCGCGTCTGATAAGTGTGCCACATTTAACAACTTTTTGAGCCTGCTAAGGTCCTCAAAAAGGCGATTCATTCGAGAGAAGAAGAATAATAATCCTTACAGTTTCAGCAGGGGCTTCACTGGCCCAACGTTGTCAGTGCTCGGGCCATAATAATTGCACAAACAAAGTAGCTGTTTTTCATCCCCAGAAAAATTAACTCTCTAATTAAAATCATCTGATTGTGATGTATCCCATTTGACTCCACCTCTCCCGAGTTGTGAAAACTGATAAGATTTTTGTCCAATATTACGACATGCAGCTCTTATTAATTACCACAAAATGAACATGAAATGTAATCAATCAATCGTTGTCCCCTCAGCTGTATCAGATCTCGACATGTCTCGCCTTGCGATCAATCAACTCAACAATAGCGGTGTATGTGGCCTTTGTGGTGTGATGTATAATCTGCTCTTTTTGTTTGAAGGCTGAATATAAAATCACTTCCACACCAACCAAAGTCAATAGCTTTTTGGAAGCAGCTCCAAAAACATGACGTAACTGCATCAACATGTTGCAATTAGGGCTGTCAACGTCAACATGATAATAACGCCTTAAAGGTCCCATATTGTAAAAAGTGAGATTTTCATGTCTTTTATATTATAAAGCAGGTTTAAGTGATATATAAATATTGTGAAAGTATCAAAACACTCAATCCATGGAGAAATACACACAGCCCGTATTCAGAAACTGTGCATTTGAAACAAGCCGTCAGGATTTCTGTCCATTTGTGATGTCACAAATCTACAATATTTAGACCATTTCACAGTTTTAAACGTAGACATTCTAAATGTGTCCCAGTTTATTTCCTGTTGCAGTGGATGTGAATGACATGAAATGACATCAACTGACAGGATGTAAACATGGACCCAAGCTGTTTCCTAGCAACGCAATTCCGTTGAAATGCACTTACACGGAGTGTTTCAGACAGAGCACGAATACAGGTATATTCAGACAGACAGTATGAGGAAAATAATGTGTTTTTTGAACATTAAAGCATGTAAACATGTTCTCGTACAGTGGTTCTTAAACATTTTTCATCAAGTACCACCTCAGAAAATATTTGTCTCTCCAAGTACCACTATTATGACCGATGTTAAAATGCGGTAGTGTAGGCCTACCCTATTCAGCAATGTACAGTTCACACAGGTGGCACATTTATTCCTAATAAGAATATTACTTATTGTTGACTTTTGTCAAAGAGGGAGCACTGGAACTGGCACTGAAACCCTCACACAACTGTCATACTACACAGGGGGCAGCCTCTCACACTGGGCCTGCACCATATGAGGAACATCTGCCATGTGCGATAACACTGTTCAATATTGCGATGACGATATGACTTGTGATAAATAAACAAATATGGAAGTGTGCATATTAGCTATGCATATACATATACTGTATTTAAACTATAACTAGGCTAAATGTTGTTTCTAGAGCAGCAACAGTAAAGTTTACAACACTAAGTTGTTAGTTTTAGCTGATGTAGCCGAGGCTTAGCCTACGTTGCTCCGATACTTTATGAAGATAATAAATTAATAACAGGAGGCTCCGTAGTCTGCAGCACATCACCGCTTCACGCCTTCTGTTCCTTCACAATGAACTCCCCGGACACCTACACTGGATCACTGCTGACCAGGGAACTAAAGTCAGTCAGAACTCAACTATATAACTTACACGTGTTTACAGTTAGCTGTTTGCGAGCTAGCAGGCTGTGACTGTCGAAAGCGGAGGTAAATGACAGACTGCAGGCGGAGCAGATTGAAACGTTGCTTTCCTCCATGTTTAACAGTTTCATCGTGTTCATGCTTGTTGAACAGGTGTAATGACAACGTGTCTTGGCTTTACACTTGCAAAGTTTTATTGAACTTACAGTAAGGAGTAGTTGTAGCCGTCTCCACCGCGGCCTCTCTGATCAGCTGTTCACAGACTGACTGACTGAGTGTTGATGTGAGTGGAGAGCTCCGACAGCAGCAGAGGAGAAGATGCAGCGTTAACTATCCCTAAATATAATGATTTTCTGATTCATCGCGTTTCAGACAGCCTTTTGCGATGTGTTCATCGCGCATGTTCATATCATGATGACGATAAAAATATGATTGATGGATCAGCCCTATTTCTTATTATTTCTAAATACCACCAGTAGTAGGTATACCACAGTTTGAGAAAAACTGTTCTAGTAGAAACACAAAATACAAACATGAACCTGAAAATGAGCATGATATGGGACCTTTAACACAAATTAATTTTAACGTCACTAATTCAATTTTAAAGCGAGTGAAGACATCATATGAAACTAGAAAACCTGATGAATCCATTAGTACCAACTATGTCACACTAGCTATTGCAAAAGACGCTCCAAATATGTGCTAAATTTTGGCGAGGAAAAACTGGCATGGCCATTTTCAAAGGGGGCCCCTGACCTCTGACCTCCAGATCAGTGAATGTAAATGGATTCTATGGGTACCCACGAGTCTCCCCTTTGCAGACATGCCCACATTATGATAATCATAATGAGATATGGCATAGGGATGCACCAATACCGATACCAGTATCGGGTATCGGGTTCGATACTGTGCTAATGTACTCGTACTCACAAAACAGTTCCGATACAACAGCACCGATACCACTTAACGGCAGCGTGACGTTAACCTCTCTTCACCATTTTTCGGGTTCTATTGCACATGCTCACGCTCCACCTCCCACGACGGTGCGGGCAAGACGGACCGGTGGTGTGCCGACCCCGCTGTGCTGGCCCTCACTTTCATTTCGCCTCAGGGTTTTGCTTGCACCCTCTGACTCGCGCATGCGTTTGTGTTTCAAGACGGGTCGGGTGGTTGGGGCGCACTAAGGACAGTCCGCCCCGGTGACACTTTGGCCACGGCCCCAGGAAGCACTTTCGCCCCGAGCCTTTCCAAGCCGACCTAGAGCCGGTGCGGTGTGGTCGCGGCGCACCGCCTCGCATGCAGGACTCCTCAGCCTGCCGTGTGTCGCTCACACCCTCCAGCTGGCTGTTAAGGAGGGTCTTTTGGCACAGAGAAGTACTCGTATCGGTACTTGGTATCGGAGAGTACACAAATGTAAGTACTTGTACTCGTTCTGAAAAAGAGTGGTATCGGTGCATCCCTAATATGGCAGGCACACACCCATGTGACATGCATGAGTAACATTCACAACAATGATGCTAAGAATACATGAAAAAAACAAATGCTGAAAATGCTTCAAAAAACAAATCTGAAAAGTGGAGAACTATTAATCTTTCATCATGAAAGAATATAAAATTCCTTTACCAGGTGTCAAAATCTGCCAATGCAATGCAGGACAGTTTACCTTGCCTTGAGACAGCTTGACAGTCTATGTTTCTGACAGGGAATTGAAGCCTTCCCTTATGCTTTCTCCAAAGCCACCAGACTCCATTGAAAAAAACAGGAATTTTACCTCGCAGAACACGGGAGTTACTGGTCTACCGCTGCCTGAATCGATTAGGTTGTTTGTGTTATTGTGTGACTTTGGTTAGTTCGAAATCACACAATAGTACAAACAAACTAACGGATCGAGGCAGCGGTAGAACAGCAACTCCCGTGTTCTGTGAGGTAAAATTACAGTTTTTTCAGTGGAGTCTGGTGGCTTTGGAGAAACCATAGGTGGATGCAACGGCTTCAGTTCCCCGTTGGAAAGGGCTGTCTGATGGCAAGATAAAGCGTTAAATATATCGTACCAATAAACTGATATTGATTTTTTTATTGTCTAAAATACGTTTTGTTGCTGCCCCTGTCCACAGCAGTACATCTCTTTGCTCCTGTGCTGGTACTCCTGTCTGTTTCTCTAAACTGGAGGCGTGCTGACCATCATCTACTGTAGGTAATACACTGTCAATGGAGAAGTACCTCATACAACCCCACTGAGAAACACCCAAACTATCCCTTTAAAGCATGAGGGGACTTATTTAATGGATGCAGCTGCACTCGGCCGCTCCCAAGAGGGAAAGAGTGCAACTATATAAATGCAAAGCAAGCTGTTGTGTATACTCACATATGCCCAACACTGCTGCATAAATAGCAGTTTAAATACAGACTGCTACAGTAAACAAATCCAGATTGTTTAAATTTGCAGACATGCCAGGAATATGGTGTGGAATATCTAATAACCACAATGATCTAATATGCAATACTGCCAATGAATGAGTCATAATCGTTACATAATCCTGCAAGAGCTTCAATCAGCTGTGAGAGGATGGTTTCAGACAGTCAAACCTTCGAGTTATAATAAAAGCTGTTTCTCAAAGCAGGATTCCTAATCTTTGATTTCCTGCAGCTGCACCGCTGGCTGTGTGCGAGCATCTGACGTCGTGTTATTTGAGCTTCCCCGACCCAAATATGAGCTTTATCTTAATTTGTTCTCCAAAACTACAAAATCCCTTCAGATCCCCTTAAAACTCTCCTTCAGTTATAATCTCACATCAGTTAAAGTCAAAATGAGGTCAGCGGCGGCGCGACTCATGGATACGTTGTGCTTTATAGGCGTGTAGACAACAAATTAGTAAGACGTTCATGCTGAGGCTCTGGTATGATTATTACCGTAAATAAATGAGATGATCACAAATGACATATTTCACACTTTGAGCCAACAGGCCAGATTTAAAGGAAAATATGTTGGATTAAGACTTTGAGTTTTAAATATGGTAAACTACGCTCATTTCTGTTTATGGTGATAATTAGTACCCGGCCAATGTATCAGCATATCAGCTGAATATTTTCTGTTAAAAATGTACTGTACTTTCCTCAGCCAAGTTTCCTTTGCCAAATGTCAAGAAGGAACTTTCAATTAAAACTTCAAATGTTTGAATACAATTTCCCCTCAAAACTTCCGTTTAACATTTTCTTTTTATTATTATTATTATTATTATTAATATTATCATTATTATTATTATTATTATTATGACATTCACTTTCACTCTAAAGGTAATCCAGGTTTTCCACTGGATACTTTGTATTTTTCTTACTTTTTATGTATTTTTATTTTTTTATTTTATTTCTTTCAAAGGTCCTTGCATTTCTATAGGTCCTCTATACGATACCCAGAGCATTAATGTAGTAGCAAACAACTATTGTCTATGTAAAGATATAGAGGAGTGATATCTACCTGAGCAGAGAATGAAGTCACTCTCCGTCTGTGTGTGTTGAAATCAAAGCTTCTCTGTGCTTTGTTTACACAGCCAGGCCAGCTGTGCGTGCTTTTAGTGCATGTGAGCTGCCCCACTGGCAAGCTCACGGCCGCCACTCTGCACTGAGTTCATACGAAGCATAGCACCCCCCCGCCCCCGTCAAGGTTAGCACTGTTAGCTCTGTTACCGTGGCCGTCACTGTTAGCACTGGTAGCACTGGTAGCGCTGCTAGCTCATCAGTGTAGATTTAATCTTGACTTCACCTCGAGTTCTCACTCAGTCTACTCTGTAACTTCAACACACTCCACTAACTCACGCCCAGACTGTTGGGATGGACTGTGTGTCACCGTAGCGACCGCAGCTGTAAATTCAGACACCACACACACACACACACACACAGATTATTTATCACAGTGATTGATAACACACACATACTGCAGATATCACTGGGCAGGACTGCTGAGGCTGACTCAGCTACTTCTACCAGAGGTCAGGAAGTTTGTTGTGTGTGTGTATGTGTGTATGTGTGTATGTGTGCGTGTGTGTGTGTGTGTGTGTGTGTGTGTGTGTGTGTTTGTGTGTCCATGAGAAACCGAGTGAGAGTTTGTATATCTGTGTATGAGTCCCGCCTCACACCCCAGAGGAAAAAACTGCGACAAACAGACAGGAAGTGATGTCACAGGTCTTCCAAGGTCAATGGCGATGCCCATTCCTGTTCACACACACACTCCCGTTCACATACACACACACACACACACACAGTCTCTCCCTTCCTGCCCTCTCTGTGACCTTTTGACCCCATCAGCGGAGGTCAGCGCGCACTCGTCCTGCAGTAGTACATCAATCTTCCTTTATCACTTTACTTCACACACATACTGACCCTGTACACATGCACATGCTCTGCTGCTGTATACACCGGGACACAGATGGTCCAAGGTGTACTGTACACACTCACACACACACATAATCAGAACAGCTGTCTGCTCCCATCCAACATCTGCACAGAGCTACACAAAGTTTCAAAATAAGAGTTTAAGAAGACAGAAATGAGAGACAGACATATAACAATAGATTGAAGTGAATCCCGTTTCCCACTGAGACCGTTCCTCCTAAACGCAACACGACAAAACAAAACACTGCCAAGTCACACAGGCTGCCGAGGTTTGTCTTTGCTTTTAAACACGATGCGACCGCCGTACACGGTGCTGCTTTAACATTTTATGCTTGAACAACACTTTTTAATATTTGATGCCGCAAACAACCGGCAGCGAGGACGAGTCACGCCGCTCTAACAGGAAGAGACACACTGTGCTTTTTAACAAGCTGTAATCCTGCTACAATATTTAATTTACACAAAACACTCTTATTTTTAGCTTCAGCAAGGGTTTTCAGCACGTTTTTGTGTTGAGTCTGAGATTTAAACGTCCCACCAGGTCAGAGATGCAGTGGTTGACTCCCATGGCAAACAGCTGTATAACAGATGTGGACCCCTCATTCATTCAAACCTATAAACCTCTTGTGACAAGAGAAGGGGACAAAAAGCAACATTTAACAATTCAACCTGGTCTCACGGGTAGATGTATACATTAGCACGGCATTACAACGACATTTCGTGTGTCATGACGAGGGGCTTTAGGCTTTTCACGGGTCTCCAGCGGAGCTTTCAGCAGCGACCAGCACACCGCGGACAGACCCAGATCCGGCTTCGCTGCCGCCTTCCCCCTGCAGTCGGAGCTCTGCCGGGAGGTGGAGAGCTCCACGCCGGTCCCCGCTGGGAGCCGACCCCAACCCCACACTGCTGGAGACCCAAGCCGTATTGATAGGCCCGCTGGTGGGAAGGGAGGCATAGGAGAACCAGAACCAGAACCAGGACTGAGCGGGCCAGACTGTCAGACCCTGCTGCAGTAGAATGAGAGGTTTTCTAAAGAGACTCTGGTGCTTGGAAACACTACCGCTTTTGTCCACAGGGAACGCCAAAATCAACACAAAATGAAAAATTTTCTAACTTTAAGGACAGTCCTTGAGTAAATGTGTCATTTTTGTCACATCTACCACTTAGATTATTTGCTATAATAATAATAATTGTGTTGCTATTGGAGCTCCAGATCCAGAGCTGTACTTCCTGTCTGGCTCACGTCGACAGTCGGCCTCATCTGTCAGAACAGACTACAATCCCCACCGGCACCTTATCGCCAGCTGCCAGGCTCTCAGATTTGTTTTGGCACCACTTCCTGTAGTTCCAGCCTGCTTTGATAGAGTTAACCTTGTCTGACGGCAAACTACAAAACCCCTACACTCCCCACCCCCCGGCACCCGGCGACCGACACCAGCTCCCTCTGTGGCTCACATCCACAACACTGTTTTCTTTTCATCCTGCCTCTCATTTCACATTATTCCCACACTGTGTCACTGGATGTGTGTGTGTGTGTGTGTGTGTGTGTGTGTGTGTGTGTGTGTGTGTGTGTGTGTGTGTGTGTGTGTCTGGACCTGTCTGGGTTGATGTTGCACAGACCACCATAAGCCCAGACACACACACATAAACATACACACACATATTGGCCCCTAGAGGGCCGTACTGCCTCGGTCAGATTACTTCCAGGAGCCATTGTCTCTGAGGAGAAGTTGGCAGGAAACAGCACTCCTTCTATTTCCTGTTCATCTGACAGACGGCGCTAATAAACACAAGCAGCAGACACCAAACATGGCGCTCCGACATGAGCTGATGAGCTTGTAACAGAACAATCCTGACCTGCTTTTTCTTTGTTTGTATTCCAAAGCACGATGTATTTAAGGTCTCCATTACACAGTTTGTACATGTTTTCAACTGTAAAATGTCACACTCAGTGCATATTTTGGTCACATTTAGTTTGTTTATATTATGCTGATCTAGGCATTCTTATCAGATTTTTTTTTATTTTTTAATATCAATACCTTTAACAGCCTCAAAAATCCAGTGACAGATTCAATTCAACATTAAATGCATCACTTATTGTGCGCCAGAGGTATTCTCTAAAGAAACTTTAAGTACTTAGAAAGCAAATGTTACAGCTTCCATCAAACTATACGTTGAACTACTGATTTTCAACATTTAAGGGTGAAAAGTGCCAAAAAAGACACACATATATATATATATATATATATATATATATAAATATTTAATCATGATTAATCGCATGATCGTTCATAGTTAATCGCGATTGATTGCAAATTAATCGCACATTTTTAATCTGTTCTAAATGTACTTTAAAGGGAGATTTGTCAAATATTTAATCCTCTTATCAACATGGGAGTGGGCAAATATGCTGCTTTATGCAAATGTATATATATATTTATTATTGGAAATCAATTAGCAACACAAATCAATGACAGATATTGATCCAGAAACCCTCACAGGTACTGCATTTAGTATAAAACAATATGCTCCAATCATAACATGGCGAACTGCAGCCCAACAGGCAACAACAGCTGTCAGTGTGTCAGTGTGCTGACTTGACTATGACTTGCCCCAAACTGCATGTGATGATCATAAAGTGGGCATGTCTGTAAAGGGGAGACTCGTGGGTACCAATAGAACCCATTTACATTCACTGATCTGGAGGTCAGAGGTCAAGGGACCCCTTTGAAAATGGCCATGACAGTTTTTCCTCGCCAAAAATTAACGCAAGTTTGTGGCGATATTTAACCTCCTTCATGACAAGCTAGTATGACATGGTTGGTACCGATGAATTCATTAGGGTTTAGCGTCACTCTAGCTTTTAAAGTGAGCCCGCTACAACCTAAAAATCCCAAGTTGTGTTAATGCGTTAAAGAAATCTGTGGCGTAACAATGACTTTGCGTTAACGCGTTATTATCGCGTTAACTGTGACAGCCTTCGTGTGTTAATATATTATTTACCTGAAAGAGTCACAGATTTTTCCTTTAAAGTTACAATCTCAAAGATCTCTGTTTCGTTCTCTATGGCTATAAGCGGTAATTGCAGGTGTGTTATTGGATCTCACTTTCCAGAAATCCATACAGTGTCGCACTTGTGATTTTACCCGGGAATGTCACCACAGACTAAGTAAAGTTCATAATAGGCCTACTTCTTCCACCTCTGTAGATACGTCCTCTCCATCAGACCAACACATGAGCCTGATATTTGTTCATTTCTGGTGCCTGCAGGCCTAATGTTTACATGCTTGACTGTGTGTGTGGGGGGTGGGGGGAATCTAAATTAAATGAGCATGTAAATGATGACGGCTTTGACCTGCGAGTGACTTTCCCTTGAGTATTTTGGCTCCATATCAGCTAGTAGTGTGTGTGTGTGTGTGTGTGTGTGTGTGTGTGTGTGTGTATGTGTGTGCGCGTGCGTGCGTGTGTGTGTGAATGTGAACTAACCACATCTTCTCATTTTGACTCCATCTCTGTTTTTCAATTATGTTTTTGTCATAAATTAACCAGCAGACATTTGCTTTTATGAGTTAGAACATCAACACCACTCTCATGTCTGTGGGCTAGGAGTGAAGCCACAGCTAGCTGTGATTAGCTTAGCTTCGACTGGAAGCAGCTAGCCGACAAATAACCGTTTTTTTTGTTTTTTTATTTAACATTTCTGTCTGTTGACGGATTAAACAAACCAGATAGTACAGCATGGTAATTAGTGAGCTTTAGGTGTGATAGTATAGGCGTAGCCTATTTTTATTTTGTTTTGAGCAAGGCTAACTTTTCCCAGTGCTTCCAGTCTTTAGGCTAAGCTAAGCTGAGCTAATCATGGCTAAAACATGAACGATCTTCTCAACTAACTCCCTGCACCAAAGCGAATACGCATATTTTACAAAATGTTGCACTATTTGATTAATATAAAATGTATAAATGCGCTAGTTTTTACTGCCGTAAGAGTAAATAAGGCTATTTTATTTTAGATTTGATTAGTGCTGAAACAATGTTTAACAGAAAATTAATCAACAAAATTAATAATTTGAGACATTTATCAAGCAAAAATGCTCAACATTGCATTGATAGGGTTCAATATATAGGATATTTTGATATACACTCTATATTCATATATTTTTTACTATTGTATATATTGTATTGAAATTTTAAAGTCCTTGCATTTGCAGTAGGCTACTGCATCATATGTGTTTTTATATGTATAGAGTAACAAGTATTGGAGTAAAAAGAACAATATTTCCCATTGAAATGTAGAAGTATAAAGTAGCATAAAATGGAAGTAAATTACAAGAACTTATGGGTCCAGTGTGTAGTATCTGGCAGTATCGAGCGGTGAGGTGAGGAGATTGTAACCAACTGAAGCATCTCATGTGTGCCAAGCATGTTGGAGAGCTACGTTGGCCAACATGAAAACACAAATGTCAGAGAGCTATATGGAGCAGATCCAGTCCATAGAGTGTGTGTGTACGTGGGAAGTGAGTGATGAAGCAAGAGAGAGAGAGAGCAGCAGCGACGAGAGCAAGTTATGTTATCAACTGTGGCAAAAGCAGGAAAAGTTAACAGAGTTTGATTTGTCATTCTGGGCTACTGTTGAAGATATAAACAGCTCATTCTAAGGCAATGAAAACACAATGATTCTTATTTTCAGGTGATTATACACTAATGAAAACATAGTGATGAATATTATATTACATTTCTGCCAATAGAGCCTCCTAAATGTTACACACCTGCCTACAGTCCACCTCGTTAGCTCTGAACCTGCTCTTTCTCTCTATTGTTTCCTCTGCATTCTTAAAGTAACGCCCTGTTCTTCTCACCGTCCTGTCCTCTTCTTCATTCCTTCTTCTTCACTATGTCATTCTTTACTTAATTCTACCAGATGCCTGCATAGAGAGTAACTATGTAAGAAACAATTACATGTTCAAACATGTAAAACTGAATGAAACATCACATTGTGAACACAAAACTACAACTTCTGGTTTAGGCAACAAAACTACAACTTATTTAGGTTTAGGCAACAGAACTACAACTTCTTTAGTTGTAGACAATAAAACTACAATTTGATTAGGTTTAGACAACAAAACTACAACTTCTTTAGGTTTAAGCAACAAAACTACAACTTTTTAGGTTTAGACAACAAAACTATAACTTCTTTAAGTTTAGGCAACAGAACTACAACTTCATTAGGTTTAGACAACAAAACTATAACTTCTTTAAGTTTAGGCAACAAAACTACAACTTCATTAGGCTTGGACAACGAAACTACAACTTATTTAGGTTTAAGCAACATAACTACAACTTCATTAGGTTTAGTCGACAAAACTACAACTTATTTAGGTTTAGGAAACAAAACTACAATTTCTTTAGGTTTAGGCAACAAAACTACAACTTTTTAGGTTTAGGCAACAGAACTACAACTTCTTTAGGTTTAGGCAACAGAACTACAACTTCTTTAGGTTTAGACAAAAAGAAAAGACTTAGTTAAGTTTAGGGAAAAACCTTGTGTTTTGGGTTAAAATAACTCCGAACACACACACGACTTCACATTGTTGTTTTCACATGGGATGCAAACTTCAGTCTCCAGGGTGAAAACCCTGTGTCGTCCCAGACCTCCACCCCTTATGGAGTTTCACACTGTCTATACTACAGCACCTGACTTCTGCTTCTGTCATAATTACTACGCTAGAGGTCACTGTCGTGTTCTTTTATACTTTCTTTCTGTGATCTACCATGTGAATAGATGATAAAACCTACTAGTGGGTGTAGTAGGCCCCTACTGACCCACATCTATGGGGCTTATAGCGACTGATGACGCCTACTTAATAGCCTGACAACAGTATAATCGGTACAGATATAAAACAGAAAAAACAGCAAATTCTCACATTTCAGAAGCAGGAAAACAGAGAAAGTTTGATAAATGTCTTAAATGACTAAACAATTAAAAGACTTCTTCTTCACTCCTCTCCCCGTCCTTTCACCCATCACTCCATCCATCACACGCTGCAGCCGGGACCAATCTGACAATCGAGGCGCCGCATTTAGCAACTCATCTGCATGAAAATTCAATGAGACTTGATTTCTTTTCCCTCTCATTCTTGTATTAAACCGGGCAGCGGTGGGGAGAGGGGGGGGGGGTTGAGAGACAGAGAGAGAGAATGAGAGAGAGAAGCATGCACGTGTGTTATCGAGTTACTGAGCATGATGTAGAAGTATGTGAAATACTGTGTGTATGTGTGCTACTAGCATGTGACTCTGTGTGTCATGGTTCATTTTTCCATACTGAAGCGTGTGTGTGTGTGTGTGTGTGTGTGTGTGTGTGTGTGTTGGATATTATAATAATTGCTCCAGTGGAAACCATTGTAGCTGCAGCACAAAACCACACTGTGACCAAGCCAGAGAGTCAAAATGCACTTTCAGCAACACAGTCAAACAAATGTATGTGTAGAAACACACACACAGAGAGAGAGAGAGATGACCTCCGTTGACCTTGTGGCACCTTAACAGGCCCGTGTGAAGAGTTTTTGAGGGCAAAGCGTGGTCTCCACAACACACAAAGAGCCTTTCAGAGGTGATGACACACACATGAACACACACTCAGCTGTCTGTCCGTCTCAATCAAAAGTTTAAAACATGACCAGATGTTTATTGTATGCTGTGGAATATGGCTTCAATCCTGCAGAACTTTATTTTAAATTCAAGTGGAAATCTGACCCGAAGATACCATATGTGTGTATAAAATGATACACAAGACATGTAGAATATTTCCATTTGATGTAACAGTGCAGCCATGGAGTCTTGGGTTTGAATATTTACAATAAGACTGCCATGAAGCTACTTAGGGGGAAATAAAAGGAGACAACTGTATATTAAGAGGCTAATTTAAGATTTTTTAAAGCTTTTCTTTTCAAAATAAGAAGTTATGAACATGCTTATGTTTGTTATTTACTGTATATTTTCATGCTTTTCCGCAACACTAAATGCTTTACCTTTTATTTTTATACTACTTTTTATTGCTATTTTTTCATTATGCAAAATATAGTCATATTGACATCTTGTACACATACAGAAAAAGTAATTAGACAAATAATAATAGTGATAGTAATAGTTGATAATTAGGAAATAATAAAAATAAAAATTAAATAGAAAAAAGAAAATAATAACAACAATAATAATGAATAAATATGTGGGGTTGCAACAAACAATTTTGTTTTATTATTGATTAGTCTGCTTGTATGCTTTCCTTTTTTACTTTTATTGGTATTTTTACATTGTACAAATGCAAAATACAAAAAAGTAATTAGATAAAAAATAATAGTGATAGTAATAGTAGATAATTAGGAAATAATAATAAAACTAGATACATTAAAAAAATAAGAAAAAATACATATTAAAAATGTGAAAGAAAATAATAATTATTATTATAATAATTAGAATAATAAAACATTAAAAAGAAAATAATAATAATAATAATAATAATAATAAATACATAAATACGAAGGGTAGCAAATAACAATAATTTCTGTTATCCATTAGTCTGCCTGTATGCTTTCCTATTTGAATAACCTGTGAAATTCCCAAGTTTTATGACAAACACAAGGTATTGCAATGCTCCAGCCTCTCAAAAGTGTGTGAAACCTCAACACACACACACACACACATTCTTCCTGACCAGCAGCTATGATGCTCCTGCAATGTGTGACGTTCATAGCAGAACGCTTTTGCCATAAATGTTCTTCAAAATGCCAGAAAAATAGCAACAAACAAATGCATGTAATGCTGCATGTGAGCAGAGACGATGTGAACACACGGTCACGTTACCGTCACTAATGTCAAGTGTAACATTCCTGTGCTTTTCTTATCGTGAGAAGAAGCTGCCCTCCTGGTTTCAGTACCACTCTGCTCCCTGCTCCAACTTCTCCAAACCCCAACATGAATCCCCCCAATAACAAATGAAACCCCTCCAGTGTCTCTTACCTGTCCTGGCCCAGAAAACTTCCATGTCTGTATTCCTGAACTCTCTCCGGCACACAAACTATCATGTAAACTCAAGAGGGGAAAGAGGAGGGGAATAAGAGGAGGAGAAGAAAAGCCAGTGACTCATTCAGGCTGTGGCTACGAGCGAGTCGGCAGGCAAAGATATACAGTAGAAGGAGAGGGGGGAAAGAAAGAAAGAAACTGCAGGGAAAGTATGTTTTCTCTTGTGGTGTGAGAGGAGAGAAAGGGAGGAAGCTGATGGTGCCTCTCCCCTTTTTTCTTCCTTTCTTCCTCTCCCCTCCTAACACTTCCCTTCTCTCTCCTCCAGCTCTCACCTTAAAGGACTCTACAAGGATTTTAAGAGGGTTCCAAGTATTGCCTGTAGATAGCTTCCATGCTTCATGCAGAGTCCAGTGTTCCTACCAATTCATATGGGACGATTCAGCAGCACACGGTTTCTGTCCAGTCCCAACCTTCTGTGTCGATGGAGGAAGTATTTCGCTTTTTTTATTGTTACTTATCTTTCCCTAACCTTAACCAAGTGTTGCAGTTGCCAAACCTTATTAACCATATTAAAATACAGTTTATTCACAATAACCACAAAGGGCCACGTCAAGCTAGTTAATCTAGTGCAGGGGTCAGCAACCTTCTGCTCCGGAGCCACATGCATCTCTTCAGCTCCTCTCCAGAGGCTCCCTGTGGACTTTCAAAGATGGAAATGAATAACTGTTCTTTGTTTACATTTTCATTTTTATTTATCATTGTTCTAGGTCTATGGTACGATGGTACGATGGAGATAATCTGAGATTATGAGAATAAAGTCAGAATATTACGAGAATAAAGTCATAGTTTTACGAGAAAAAGTCGTAATACTATGAAAATAAAGTCAAAGGTTTATGAGGAAAAATTCGTAATATTATAAAGTAGTAATTTTAAGTGTTATTTTCTTTTTTTCTCGTAAAGTTATGACTTTATTCTCGTAACATTACTACTTTTTTTTGCGTAAAGTTATGATTTTTTTCTCGTAATATTCTGACTTTATTGTGTAAATCTCAGATGTTTTTCCCTCAATGTGGTCCTAATACTCCGTAGTACATTGTCTCTTTGGCCCTCACTGCATTAGACTTATATACTATATATTTAGACTATGAACTGTGTTACCTTCATCACAATGATCAGATGTTTTGCGGCTCCAGACAGATTTTTATTTTTTTTTTTTGCCTAAAATCGCTCTTTTGATAGTAAAGGTTGCTGAGCCCTGATCTAGTGGCAGTGGTAAAAACAAATTAAACACATTGTTTTTTCTAGAGCTGATGATGGAAGTAGCGAAGGAGTGAGCCATCCCGCTTCCTTCTCATCTCTTTTGAGAGTTACATAGTACCGATCGGACACTCATGAGAAAAATGGTGACGGGTGAAGACAAACGTTCTAGTACCCATACTACCATTTCATTTGGTATGCCAGAAAAACATTTAGTATGTCCCAATACATAGTATGTCAAGTGCAGTATGCCAGAAACACTAGGATGTTCTACTGCATCCGGTCACATTTTGCAGTAAACAAGCCAGCATGCTCTGGCTATTCTGACTCACAATTCTCTGCACAGAGATATATGAGGGTCAAAGTTCAAGGCACAATGTTATGATGAAGTAGTATATCCCAATTGTATGCATACTGCATGCAACGGTACGCACTTTTTAAGGGCAGCTGCCGTATGGACTAAAAGTAAAAAGAAAAAGTGTGATGTGATTTGGAACGCAGCAAAAGTTTGTGAGCTGAAGTGCAAGCGAGCATTTCAATTATCCTGGAAACAGCAGTTTAGTTGGGTGGTGTCAGAGGATGTGCGAGAAACTCCAGATTCATTTACTTAAGTAAAGATAAAACACGACAATTAAGCCGGAAACATACTTGCTTTTAACAACACGTTTGCGTGCGCATGACGCAGCCTCGCACACCATTCATAGCTACATTTATGACTGGTAATGCACTGTAATTCGTATATATCTCACGGAATCAATTTGTGTGTTAGCCACGTAATTGTGAACCAGGAAGTATAAAGAGCGACAAACGCCACATAGGGAGGAGGTCGGGGGGTGGGTGGGTCAACATTGATTTATTTGTCACGTAACTTCCGTATTTAAGTTACGCTGCCTGGATGCTTTCCTTTTTCCTTTTATTTTGAAACTTATTTTTATTGTTATTTTTTCATTATCCAAAATATAGTCGTCTTGACAGCTTGTCAAGAAAAAGTTATTAGACAAATAATAATAGTGACAGTAATAGCAGATAATTAAGTAATAATAATAAAAATAATAACAGATACATTTAAATGATAATTATAATAATATATAAAAATTTGAAATAAAAATGAAAATAATTAGGAAATATAATTAAAAAATAATAACAGATACATTTAAATCATAATAATAATACATAAAAATTCAAAATAATAACAATAATAATAATAATAAAATAAATAACTTCCCTCCTTACTACTTCCTGAGTTATTTTAAGCCATAACCACCATCATTTCCTAAACCTAACTAAGTCGCTTTGTTATCTAAACCTAACCAAGTTGTTTCCTGTGAAGATGGAAGTTTATTTTGAAAAGACTGTATGCATGTAACGGGTGAAAATTGACACGTGTTGCTGGACATTCGGAGGAAAACACACGAAAAATGAGGAATAACTTTTTGTAAGATATAATACGAACCGTTGTCTGAGGATACGTTGCCGTTTTGGTTGTGTACGTAGTCAGAAATTAACTCTGTCCAACAGTCCATAACGCAAATGCATGGTTAAAAAGCAAGTGTATCTCCAGCTTTAGACGTTACGTCACTCCCTGCTGACTAAATAACTAAAAAACTAAATAAGCCCTTCTTGACTTGTTCAGTCTCGGACTTCTCTTGTACTTGACTTCAGCCTAAAGTAAGAAGACTGATACATTAGTAATAAACTTGTGTACCAACCAAACAATTTCATCACTATTATATAAGTATTCCTAGTTAGGAACAACATATTATTCTCCTGAGAATACAGGAATAATGAGCAACAATATCTAGACGGCAATATCTTCATTCACATGTTTTCTGCTGCCTTTCCTCTCCTCCATCAGGTCTATTGTCGGTGCAGCCCGGCTGCTTTCCTTCCTCTCCTCAACAGTTACTTCCTGTAAACACTGGAGGTGACAAGAGTGACCGACGGCACTCACACATTGTGTTTATACTGTATATGAGCATGTGTGTGTGTTAGTGTGTGTGAGATGGCTGTTAGGGGTTGGTTCGCTTCCAGCTCAGAATTTAATTTAAAACATTGTTTTTATGAAAGATCCTCCGACCTCGACGTGTTGATTTAACATCAGAAAACATTTTTTTTTTCAAATTGGGATAAAATAACTGAAATAAAACATGAAACGAAGAGCTGGAAAATATGAGATCAGAATTTCCAAAACGTAATTGAAGAATAAAGAACTTTTATATGACTTCAACCACATCTGTATTGAGTACAGCTGGCTGCAATAGTGAACACTCATCTGACCCCTAAATACAGTATGTTCACCACCACGCTCAAATACATACAAGTATCAGATGCAGGTAAATATGTGATGTGTGCATCTGTTCAGTGTATCTGCATGTACGAATGTTTGGTTTTTAACACGTCTTTTTAAATTAAGAGGCAAAACAATGCTGACTGTTGTTAGGAAATAAGAAGGTCAAAGAGATAAAAGAAGGTAAATATGAGATAATTGATCCCCAGAGGGATCAGAAGGAGTTGTTGCAGCAGCACAAGGACCGCAACAGAACAAATAGATAGATATTGTAAAAGAAAGAAATAATAAGAGCTATATAAAACTAAAATAAGAATAGAATAAAATAACAGAAACATACTTTGATGCACATTTAAGCACACCACAACAGTGATGTCACAGTGAACTGACCAATCCCTGGAGAACACTTCTACATCACTGCAGCAAAGTGAGAATTTCAACCAGCAGAGGTTAGAAAAATTTAATCTTTCCAGCTGAAGTTACTGTTTCTTCTTTAGGTCTGTTCAGATCGACCACACACCGAGTCTAACCCTCTTCGGGTCTATTTTGGACCAGGTCTGACTGTGAAATGGTCCCTTTCAGATCGGGTCTCTCCTTTTTTTGTTGTTTTTGTGGTGTTTTTTTAATAATTTATCTATGCACTTTGAGTAGTATAAGTATAAGTGCCTCTAGTTTTAGTGTTTCTATGGAGGACGGAAGCTGCCAAAATCAAAAATTATAAAATGTATGTATTTATTTACGTATTTAGTCGATGTATGACACACGTTGAATGACAGACATTTAATAATGTATAAATCATTTTAAAAATAAATGCAAAAATAAATACATTTAAAAGTTAATAAAAATATACAAATAAATAAAAGGGAAAATTAAGTATAAAAGTAGATGGATTAAAGCGCCTTGAAATAACTTTTGTTATGGTTTGACAATAATTAATAAATAAATTGCATTGAATTGAATTGATAGAGGAATTAATACAAAGGTAAATAAATAAAGGATAAAATAAGATAAAAAAGCAAATTAAAACAGAAATATCAATTTATGTCACATTTCATCAATTTATTAATGCCTACATTTATTTTTAATATTATTTTTGGTACATTTAATGGCATATTTATGTATTTATTAATCAAGTCATTTATTTTTGATTTTGGCAGGTTGGGTCTTCCATACGTCTCCAGTAAGAGTGTCTCTGGGACTGTACCAGTGTCCCTGCGAGCAAGCAAGACACAATGGAAAGAATGTACACAATGAGAGCTGTACAGCAGACAGCAGTGAGGACGAAAAGAGAGCATACAAAGGAAGAATTAAGGCAACACAGTCGATGACAGGTGTTATTAATATCTAATATCTGGAAGCCATGGCTGCCTAAGTGTTGGCGAAGCTGTCCCGGGACTGTGAGGCCGCTGAGTTCACAGATCTCCACCAAAGAGAGAGCAAATGATTAATGCTCCCTCCGCCTTTAAATACAACAGCTGAGGTTCCTCTCAGCAAGGCACTAAACTCCCGACAGCGTCAGAGGAGCTGCTCCTTCACTATTAAGGCTGTGGCTGAACTCGGTGGCCCCCGTGAAACCGGTTTTAAAGCACGCCGGTTGCAGAAAAGTCACAACAAGGCTCGTGCATTTTTGAGACCTTTGAGAGAACAGAGAAACACAGACGTGTTTCACTGCAGGCAGAGGAGCAAATTGACCAGTCTGAGTGTTGCTATGCAACCAGAGGAAAGTAACGGATTACATATTTGTCTAGCGGTTTGATCCCCAGCTCTTCCTGGAGCCTTGGGCAAGACACAGATTTCGTTTACATGCACACTAATATTTCACTATTAGTCCAAACATGACAATATTCTGACGCTTCGTCCAAAATCACATAGAACGCACTACATACTCAGTATGTGTACTATCGCTCAACATACTATTGTGTGAAACACTAGTATGGATCTTTTCGGACACACTGAGCAGTAATTTACGTCGTCACTTCCTGAGAACCTCCTTGCCGGTTGGAGACGTGTAACCATGGTAACCCGTGCCAACATCACATGACCAAAATTACAGTTTGTGACAATCAAATTCTGAATTAATTCAAAATATATATTACGCCTTGCAAAGTGAAATCTTATACTTACAGTTAAATTGAAGCATCATTGATGTTACAGAGCTGTCCGTCAACGTCTGTTTTGAGCGTGGTCATCACTACCGCATTGCATTGTGGGATATTCATGCTGCTGCAGTTTCCAGCATTGCATACTGTAACATTTCATCGGAAATAGTATGCATTTTGCGTACTATTGGTTTTATACTAAGGTTTCAGACATATTAAAATATGTCACATACTGTTTTAGCGTACTAAATAGCATGTTAGGGTGGAATTTTGGACGCAACCTGAATTTGATACGGGTCATGTTAACAGCATATTCCGGTTCTGAATTGGGCTTTATTCTGAATGGAGCATTTTCCGATTAAGACGTGTGCGATATGCCAATTTTATTCAGGTTTTAGGAGCATTCTTTGGACATATTTACAGCATATGCAGAATATGCGTCTCAATCTGGGTTTTAACGGTTGACCCACCCATCCACCCCGACCTCCTCCCTATGTGGCGTTTGTCGCTCTTTATACTTCCTGGTTCACAATTACGTGGCTAACACACAAATTGATTCCGTGAGATATATACGAATTACAGTGCATTACCAGTCATAATCGACACACAGCCTCTCTCAGTCTGTTTATGTTGAACACAAACCAACTAGCCAACAGTTTGAAGAGATGCATGCCCACACACCTACTTTTAAACATCATGAAAGACTTGGATATCAACAGGTTTTTAGATATATGCAAATATCACAACGCCAACCTTTTCAAGAATGTGGTTGGAGGAATGAAAAGAGTCTGTTTTTGCACTGTTAAACAAGAAATTAGATTACATTTTAGATTATAAATTGTTGTTGGTGTTAAGTCAATGTGCATATAACCCTCTGAGCTTTACAACTGTGACTCTGCAACAATGAGAAAGGATTTCTTTTGTTTTACAGGCACAAACCTGTAAAAAAACGTTTGACCATAGGGAGAAAACAAGATGGCTGCAGGGGTCATTGAACTTTATGTTATGGGCCGGTTTTAACTTTCTGAACTTTTAAATCATCAGTTTATGAGCCGTTAAAGGGACTGTTTGTAACTTCTTACACGTATAAATCATTGCGGGTCGGTGTCCCATGCATGCACGCGTGTGTCTACGCTGTTCAGACTCAGACTCCAACACAAACTCCAGTGAAGCACCAAAACCTCTTGGTTGTATCTAGTGAAGCCGGTCTGTTGAACAGTGTTGGCCGCGGTCGGAGGACGCGGGGGAGACCGTAGCTTTGGTCTCCAGGGCCGGAGTCTCTGCTGTACTCTGCTCCTCTGCTCCTCTGCCTGCCTTCACTCACACACCGCGCTCGTTCAGAAGTTAGTTTAGCTCTGAGAATATCTAGTGAATGTACAGTGGACGTTTGTACAGAAATAACTGCTGCAGCTCCTCCAGACCAACAGAGGTTTCCCGTGTCTTGTGAAGTGACGGGGCTCTGCAGAGAGAAACGTTATCATCTCCGACCAAAACTCCGGTGTCTCCCCCGTTCCCTCCGGCCGCGGTCGGGAGGCTGAGGCAGGAAAAGCCAACACTAGGATCAGCGTTGATTCATGGAGAGACCTTGGTCTGGTCAGCTAACATTACTGCCAAGCAGCTGAAATATAGAGTGATATTGTGCTTTTAGCTGACGTGTGTCTCCTCACTGTGTTGAGTGATGCTCCTTCATGTCTATGTAGAGCGAGCATAAGCGCGAGCAACAGGACGCTGACTTTCGTTGACTTAGCGGCCACAGGTGTCGCTGTTAGCAAGACATTTCTGATTCTTACAAACAGTCCCTTTAAGTGAAGTTTTAAGACTGTTAGTGAACTTATTTATCACAGTTATTCAGGTCATAATCTTCATACTATTCTTTATTTCTCTCTGAGTTACATCAGGATGAAGTACTAGCTGAAAGGCCTGCAGTACATAATATACTGTACAAGTTACAGCAGCAGCCTTCTTATGATCCTTGTTTTCAAGACAATTTTTGCATTACAGTGGAGTCATCTTTCATTTGAAGCATGCTCTGAAATATTCTGTGACGAGAGCAACTTTTTAAAAACTTTTTTTCATTGTTTCAACATTTTCTTCTCTTTATTTTTGTTGCTAAAGTGCTCTCATGACTTTGACCGATTAAATCTCGAGCATATTGCTTACTTAACTTCCCGTGTTAATGCAGGGCCGGGCTTCAGTTCCATCTTTAAGCAGCATCTGCTCTTTTAATTGTCTCCGTCCTCTTTTGTTGCAACACACCATTAATTTTGATGAGCAAGAGGAGGGATATAAGCTAATAACAGCATGCCATAATACCACAAATTCTACATTGTAGAGGAGATGAGCAGGGCTGAAGCCAGGTTAAGTCCAAAGAGTTTCAGGATAAAGTCAAGAGCAAACGAAAAGTCCAAAAACACACAGAACATTGCCCGTTCTATATACTTTATACTTTTATTTGAATGTTTTTGACATTGAATTTGTTATAGTTTGAGCTAATCAAATAAGGTGAAGGCACAATGCATAGTGAGTATTTTTACTTTAAGTATATTTTGCTGGTAATACTTAATATACTTTAACTTAAGTGTTGACTTTACTTAGTGGTGTAGGATATTTTCACAGTTTGGTATCAGTACTTAAATTACCATTCATGATAGCCGTTAACCTTTGAATTAGACTGTGAATCACTAATGCTAATCGCTAGCATGCTGACTATCGTTATGATTATGGTTAGGTAAGAGTGCTGTAAATGGTCTCTTATGGTGACAAAATACAGTATAAACTCAAATATTTGCGAATTAGAGTTTACATGCAAGGCTTTGATACGTGTATGCTAGCGATTAGCATAAGCGATTCACAGGCTAATTGAAAGGGTAACGGCTAACAAAGAATGTATATTGCCAATAAGTGAAAGTCAGTGCCTTGCAGCAGAGCTACGCTTCTGCCATTTTGGCCTGAAAGAGACTACCAGACGCCAGCAAAATTATTTCTATTCTATGTCATATTCTATGGAAATGGCCTGTGTTGAATAATAAAAAATTATAAATATAATAAATGTTTTCAGTCCAAAATGGCGGCTGTAAAAAAAACACCAGAGTTTCATCTCTTTAATTCCATACTCTTTGCGGCTACTTTTCACTAATACTCCTCTCTCCACAGTCTGCAGAGTCCACAGAGCCAGCTGATTAGACTGTTGTCAGGCTATTAAATAGGCGTTATCAGTCGCTATTAGCCCCATAGATGTGGGTCAATAGGGGCCTACTATGCCCACTGGTAGGTTTTTATCATCTATTCACATGGTATATCACCGAAAGTACACAACAACGATCTCTGGTAACTGTAGTAATTATGACAGGAGCAGAAGGTGAAGTCAGAAGTTTTATTGCCCACACCTAATTGTTTTTTTTTCCCTAAACCTAAAGAAGTTGTAGTTTTATTGCCAAACCTAAAGAAGTTGTAGTTTTGTTGTCTAAACCTAAAGAATTTGTAGTTTTGTTGCTTAAACCTAAAAAAGTTGTAGTTTTGTTGCCTAAAACTAAAGAAGTTGCAGTTTTATTGCCTAAACCTAAAGAAGCCTTTTTGTTTGTGTTCAAAAGGTGACGTTTCAATCAGTTTTACAACGTGTTGGAACATGTTGCTTTTAAGTTTCACTTTCACTTTTACAACGTAGTAGGCCCCTACTGATCCACATCTATGGTGCTTATAGCGACTGATAACGCCTATTTAATGGCCTGATAACCGTCGAATCGGGTGAGCTGCCTCCATATACATCACCTGCCTCCAGATCAGCCAATGGCAAAATTCTATTGCAATCCCCAGGTGTCAACCAGTAGAGGGCAGTCGCTATGCATATTTATGACACCATATGTAGAATTGAAATACTTTGCACTATTCCTATGCACTATCCATCAACAACACTACTAAATACCCATATAAGATGGTTTTCAGCTGAGGAAACATGGCTTGGGGTTTTAGTTACTCTGGTTGGTGATTTCATGACGTTACAGTTTAATCGTAGAAAACTTGAGAGCTGTGAGAGTGAGTGACACGCCCGACAAACGGGCGGCAAACAGATCAGTAGGCAACACACACTCTGTTAATGAATGGACACACCAGTGAATGCACACACACACACACACACACGTGCTTGTCAGCCACTGGCAGAGTGCCGACCGGCATTCAATTGACCTGCTTTAACACCTGTACGGTTGCCATGGTAGCAGCAGCCTCGGCCACACACTCCCAGGCGCTGTTTCCTGTCTCCTCCCCTTCTTCTTCTTCTTCTTCTTCTTCTTCTTCTTCTTCTCTGTCTCTCTTTCAGCATCTCTTTCTCTCTGTATACATCTCTCTTCTTCTCTCGTCTCGTATCTTTGCCTCAGATCTCTCAATCGCTTTTTGCTAAACGCTCCTCCTCCTCCTCCTCCTCTTCCTCCTCCTCACATTCATCCAATTATCTCAACACACACCCCTTCTCTTTTCCCTCCCTCCCTCCCTCTCTCCCTCTCTCGCTTGCTGCAGGGTTGCTGGCTGTGCTGACAATGACATCATCGATCTGAAAATATGAATGAACACGTTGGGTGTGTGCGTGTGGTCGGTCATGCTTGTTAGCATGAACGAGTGATTGAAAAAATAACACTTAATGACAAAGAAGAAAAGTAGAGACCATAAAAATATATTTTTGAGGATAGAAACTTGAACAAAGGATGACGGGTGATCGCTAGGACAATGGTTGCATAGCAGCAGAGGCATCATATAGAAAAACCTACAGTGTGTCTGTTTAATGTGCCATAAATGAACGTTCGAGAGGGGAAATTAGAGTTGATACAGAAGGAGAGAGTGTGAAAGAGTGAGAGAAAAGGTAAAAAAAACTAATAACACACTGAACCCGAGTGTGTTTTACGATGCTTTGCCGCACAAACACATCTCACAACTAAAACTACAGAGAATCAACAATTTAATTTTATTTATTTATATATTTTTAAGATGATTTTTGGGGCTTTTTTATGCCTTTAATTGAGAGAGACAGACATGGTTGTGAAAGGGGGAGAGAGAGGGGGTGACATGCAGCAAAGGGTTGGATTCAAACCTCAGGCTGCTGCAGTGAGGACTCAGCCTTGGTACATGGGATGCCCGCTCTACCAGGTGAGCTACCGGGGCACCAACTATTTGATTTTTTTATAATTCAATGATTATTGAAAAATTCTAAAAATCATAACCAATCCTTAATTTTCAATTCATGAAAATTAATTGTAACATTTTGGTCGCCAAAAAATGTCTTATTCAGCGTTCGGTTGAACTTTGCTCCGTCCTCTCGTGTCACTTCTGGTTGCAAACATCCAAGATGGCGACGGCCAAAATACTGGGTCCTGTGTAGAAGAAACACCCAAGTTGCGAAACTCTTACCAGATGGTTAAGGTTTGTATAGGTCGTTGGGCAGCGAGTCTCGCAAGTTTTCTGCAAGTTTTCTGCAAGTTTTTTCGTAATTCGCGCGTTGTCTTAGACACGACCAAAATACCGAACTCGAGGCTTCAAAGCGGCAATCCACAAACCAATGGGCAACGTCACAGTGACTACGTTCACTTCTTATACACAGTCTATCACAGAACCCTGGAAAATCTTAGATTGCAGTCTTACAACCTGCATTATGAGCAAAGGTTTTTAGTTTAGAGATGTTTGGAGTGATTCAAGTTTTGTTTCATATTTATTTTCATTGTTATCTACTCAAGATCTTCTTCTTTGTCTTTTGGTCCATTTTGTAAAAAGAAAAAGAAAATCTTAAGTAAAGAGGTAGCAATGTGGGCATGTGTGTAAAGGGGAGACTTGTGGGTACCCATAGAACCCATTTTCATTCACATGTCTGGAGGTCAGAGGTCAAGGGACCCCTTTGAAAATGACTCGCTAAAATTTAGCCCAACTTTGGAGCGTTATTTAGCCTCCTTCCCAACATGTTAGCATGACGTGGTTGGTAACAATGGATTCCTTAGGTTTTCTAGTTTTGTGTCTTCACTCCAGCCCTAAACCTACTAGAGCCTCTGAAAGACAGTAACATCAGTCGGGATTGCCCGCGATCCCGCGGGTCTCAGGGGGTTAAAAGTGAATATGAGTTGAACATAGCATAACACAAATGTGATGCTGTATAAGTATGTAAAGTATATGATAAATATCATGTACTGGATTTCGGACCCCAGGAAGACCGGTTGGTGCCATTGGCATCAGCTAATGGGGATCCTTTTTAAATAAATTAATAAACAATGAAACACCAAAGTATGGTTTATATCTTGTATTACCTTGTCACTTGCAAGTGCCTTCGTAATTTCAAGTCTTAACTGTAAAAAATGTCAAAGTGCAAGAAGTAAAAGAGACAAAATTCAGTGATAAGAAACGTCAACACCACGGCATCCGAGCCTTCAGGTCGCAAAAGGTATCAAACTACTCAAAAAATATGTGTCACAATCTCTTTCTGATCATGTGAGGCGTCCTCGACTCTGTCTTCTGCTATTAAACGACAACAATCTGTTGACGCCACACATCTGTGAAATCAGTCCAGCGTTGTGTAGTCTGATCCCAGCATGAGAGAAACACATAAAGAGAGATGTGTGTTCAGAGGGGACCAGGTGGAGAGAACGTACCAGGGATGAAGAAGAGTATAAAGCAAAGTAAAGAGGAAATAGTCAAAGAAAAATACCAAGAGATGAAGAGGAGGTCGCCTGAATGATCCGATCAATAGACAGAGAAGAAAAAAAGAGATGTGCTGTACAGGAAGTGTTTTCAGTTTGTTTGTAATAAACTGAGGAAGTCATAAAAAGAAAATAACCAGAAACAGAAGAAGAAATTGGAAGTTAATGCGAGCAGTAACGGCTCAACAGACCAAGCAAAGAGGAAATTAAAAACTCCTCCAACAGAAAACCTCAGACCTGCCCACGCTGTTTGACTTACAGGTGAATTCTGGGTAGAAATACCACGGCAACGGGGACACAGGCGCCAAAAATAGAGAGAAGATGTATAGAAAACTTCACCAATTCGAAACAGATTTTCCTTCTTTCAAATAAGTCCTCCAAACTCAATGACACAAAATGTATTTTTCCAAAACAACTCATGTTTTACCATCTTGACCCCGTCACATTGACTGTTGGTTCCTACCAAAATTCATCCTGTTTAACTGCGACAAACAAATGTAGATTCGTCATTTTTTCATATTAAACTCGGTGAAATTACAGTTGAGTTGGACCAAAGCTCACTTGGTGATTGTTGGAAAGAGTAACGACGATGGTTTAGGTGAGTTTTACTTTGTTTCTGTCCAGATTGAATGAAGTGTTTAATGATGCTCCGCTATGTACAGCTGATGTCAACATGAACAAAAATACATGTGGATGATGGCGCAAGCTGCACGGAGGGAGGGGTGGGGGGGTGGGGAGGTCTGCGCTCTCCGAGTGCCATTCTAGTTTACCTTTTAATTTCACATTGAATTGTGTGTGAAACACAGTCTGTATCAACATGGACGCTAAAAATGTATCATTTGATCATGCTTCTGACGTTTAATAATGAAATTGCACTTCCTCTTTGCATCTGATTGGCAGGTCTGATGAGTGGTGGAGAGGACACAAGTGTCGATATGCAAACTCATTTTTAACTGCGTTTCTACATCCATTTATAGGCGAACTGTGGGGGTGGAAATGAGGCTTGTGCACCTGCGCTCAGTTCCACAAAGATTAAGATTGAGAAAACAGAACCAGGCAGCTATATAAACCTGACTGTGGATCTACACAGAGTTTTGTCCATCTCGCCCCTTGTCTCTGCTGGCTTTGGTTCATTGGGATTACCATGTGACTAGAGCATATGTATTCAAAGATGGCGTCTATGCTGAGAGCCAAGTCTGAAGAAAAGCTTGAAACGTCACTTGTAGATGTGCTAATAAATTACAGCTAAGGAAACTAAAGTGAGCAGACCTTGTAGTTATGTTTCCATTGCTGTCGTCTATGAGTTAATCACCTGCTATCCACGGTTTGGGATGTGTACTACCACTATACAATGTTTGGCTTAAAAGTTTTACATTCAAATTCATTCTTGACCTTTGAAATAGTAGTTTGACAAAACAATTTCAACTCAAGGTCCATCAGTAGCTGTTTTCCAGGCAGCAACCTCCAGGTCTGAAAAGTGAAGCCAATGCTGAAGTGTCTTAAAACTGCATTAAAGATTAAAACAGCGGCTTGTCTAGTTTGGCCCTCTTGTCTCTCAATGTTGTCTATGAGGTGATTTTACAGATTCATCGATTAGTTGTCAAATATGAAATTAATCGGTAACTATTTTGATAATCGGTTTGAGTAATTTTTAAAGAAAAAAAAGTCAGGATTCTCTGATCTCAGCTTCTTAAATGTGAATATTTTTCTGGTTTCTTTCCTCCTCTATGACAGTAAACTGAATATCTTTGAGTTGTGGACAAAACAAGACATTTGAGGACGTCATCTTGATCAAGATTTTCTGACTTTTTATAGACCAAACAACTAATCGCTTCTCAAGAAAATAATCAACAATGAAAATAATAGTTACCTGCAACTGTAGTTTCATTTAAATAACAGTTTGAATCCCAAAGAGATCAAACGATCCAATATTTCACCAAAAATCAAAGATTAGAGAAAACTACAAAATATGAATACAAATTTGTGCAGCAGAAGTTTTCTTCTTTCCTATTAATCATCTCACGACCCCTCAGATTTATTTTGTGAGCCTTTGGAGGGGCCCGACCCCTAGGTTTAGAACCACCAAAATAAACTAAACCACTGAACTTCACTCTAAAAGGTAGTTAAAACCAGTGGGCTACCTCCAGATCTGAGAAGTGAAGCCAACGCTGAAGTGCCTTAAACTTGCATTCTTTCTACCAGCCAGCAGGGGGCGACTCCTCTGGTTGCTAAAAGAAGTCTGATTGTATAGAAGTCTCTGAGAAAATGAGCCTACTTCTCTCTTGATTTATTACCTCAGTAAACATTGTAAACATGAGTTTATGGTCTCAATCTCTAGTTTCAAGTCTTCTTCAATACAGCATGATGTTCATTTAGTAAATGATGGTCCCATTTAGAGTCAGATAGACCATAAAGCAGGGGATGCTTTAGGGCGTGGCTACCTTGTGAATGACAGGTCACTACCACGGCATTGTCCGGTCTGGGAGTCGTACGTGTTTTCGTCTTACAACTTTAACTCGTTCATTGTGTGTTTTCACTTCATGAAAGATAATTTTGGTCGCCTAAAAATGTCTTATTCAGCGTTCGGTTGTATTTAGCTCCACCCTCTCGTGTCACTTCAGGTTCCAAAAAATCAAGATGGCGACAACCAAAAACCAAGATGGCGACAGCCAAACTGCTTCAAAACGGCAGTCCACAAACCAACGGTGACGTCACAGTGACTACGTCCACTTCTTATATACAGTCTATGGTTAGAAGCCTGAAATAAGGTCTGTGGTGAACACAAGCTCAAATAATATTAATGTTTTGCTCTACGACATAAAATGCGTCAGTAAATACCCCACTCGTGAATTTTGAGGCTTTTACATGTCTTAAAAAAGGCATTTGCTAACAAGTAGCTAAACGTCATCACGCACTAATCCACCTTTATCTTAGTGGTGGTGACGTGAAGTCATAACGTTAGCTTCTTACATCTTATTCAGCGTTCGGTTCTACCTAGCTCCACCCTCTCGTGTCACTTCTGGTTGCAAAAAACCAAGATGGCGACGGCCAACAACAAACCACTGGGTGATGTCACAGTGACTACGTCCCTGTCTTATATACAGTCTATGTTGCTTTCTGAGCATTTAACCTTTTAATCATGCTTGGTTAAAGTTCTGGAACATTCATGGTTAAAAGAAACCATTGTTGACTGTTAGGAGGAGACCTGACGTGAACAAAGATATCAACACTGTACATCCACCCCAACCTCCTCTCTATGCTGCGTCACGACAACGCCATAATACTTCTGTCACAGAGACAATAATCATCAAGAGGTGCTTGCAGGTGAACGTCGACGTTTGACTAAACGACCAACGTTGTCCTTTCTCTCCTTAATTCGTGAAAAAATGCACTTCCTCCTTCTAACCATTAAGCATCAATTACGCCTGTTGTTCCCGACCGTGTCGTCATCACGCCGGTAATCACAGTAAAACGACGCTGTCTGGGACACAACGCAGCACCTGCTGACGCTCTGAAAACGATGGATGTGCTTCGGATGCTGATTGAAGTCAAGGTCAAATATAGTGGGATGCTGATTATTGCACCGCAGCAGGTGTGTGCGGGCTGGTTGGCTGTCGGTTTGTGTTAAAGCTTACATACGTACTGCACACGCACACACACACTGTTCTCCAGGCACAAAGTGTGTGTGGACAGAGAAAGAGAGGGAGCATATGGGTGTGTTTACTCTCCGTTGGCGGTGTGTGTGTGTGTGTGTGCACCGTGCAGCTCTGCAGCATGACATTAACACTTTGCATGTGTGTTTTTAATACATCCTCTTCCTCCTCTTCCTCCCTCGTCCACCCAGTCCTTCATCGTGGCTTCATCCGTCGTACAGCTCTCCACCTATTTTTCTCCTCTGATTTTCTTTCCTCTCTCTCCCCCTCGTCCTTCCTCTTTTCCTCCTCTTCCTCCTCTCTTCATCCTCTTCCTCACCTCCCGCTGTCCCCTCTCTCTCTCACTCTCTCCCCTCCTCTTCCTCCTTCCTCGAGGAAGCGAGTAAGAGGGGCAGATTTACAAGGGCTGTCATCTCCGCTTCTCTCTCGTTACCCTTACCCTCTCTCTCTCTCTCTCTCTCTCACGCTATCCCTACCTCGCTCGCCCCCAGAGATAATTAAAGAGCCCACTAGTAATCCCATCCAGCCGTGCAGCCGTGCAATCACACACACCATGACGCACACAAACACCGGCGTGCACGAGACTGCAGCGTGTGGCAGCGGCGTGCAAAAACATGTGAAACATAAAACCTCGGTGTTTGCACACTTTCAGCTCGGCAGCAGCAAGTAAACCAAAAGGACACACACATACACACAGAAACACGCACACACAGTCTCACAGCACAGTTACACACCGAGAGGCAAAAGACCAATTGACCTAGTTCATTCAAACCTGACAACCCAGACGAAGGAAAAGATGACTGGGGGAGAAGATGGATGGATGGATGGATGGAGGCATGCATGCACATGAGACTCCTGGGAGAAAATGGATGAGAGGAGGTATCGGACCATTGGATGGATGAATATGAGACACCACACATCAATGGACATAATAATGGATTGGATGGCAAACCAATAATGAATAAAGGCTTGGCTCCTAAAGTGAGCATGCAGGAAAAGAGGAATGGGTTGGTGTAGGAGTGAAAAGAATGATGCATGGACATGAGACTTTTTGGATAGAGGGATGCGGAAAATGGACGAAAGGAAGCCTTGGATCAATGAATGGAAAACCAAAACTCAATATATATCAATAGATATATGTATATATATGGAATGAATGAGGGCTTACCAGCATGTGTATGTAAAACAAATTGACTTGATGGATGGGTTGACAGAGGGAAGAAACGAGGGATGCATGTACATAAAATATCTGAATATGAGAGATTTCAGATGGAGACATTAGGAGATAAATAGCCAAAGGAAACACTGGATCATTGGATGGAACACCAGTAATAGATCAATGGATAGACAGGTGAATGAATGGAGAATTACCAGCTAAGATATAGATAGGCTAGAGGAAAAGTAGAGGCAAGAAGCATGGATATAAGGCAGTATATATGTAACATATTTTGGATGGAGGGATGAAGAAATTGAGAGACAAACGGACGTAAGGATGGATTGGATGGCAAACCAATAATGAATATAGGCTTGGCTCCTAAAGAGAGGATGCAGGAAAAGAGGAATGGACAAATGGGTTGGTGACAGAGTGAAAAAAGAGGAAAGGTGTGTGTAAAATAAATGGAGTTAGAGATGCATGGATGGATGGGTTGACACCTGAATATGAGAGATTTCAGATGGAGACATTAAGAGATAAATTGTATCATTGGATGGAACACCAGTCATAAATGGATAGACAGACATTTTAGAGGAGGGATGAAGAAATTGAGAGATAAATGGATGTTAGAATGGCAAAACAATACCAGATAGATCAGTAGTTAGATACAGTAGGACATGCATGTGTGAGTAACATGGATGGACAGAAGATGAATGGCTGGAGGATGCAGAAACTGGGAGGAAAATGGGTGAAAGGAAGCATTGGATCATTGGATGGAAAACTGGTAATAGAAAGATCAATGGATAGATAGATAGATAGATAGATAGATAGATAGATAGATAGATAGATAGATAGATAGATAGATAGATAGATAGATAGATAGATAGATAGATAGATAGATAGATGAATGGAGGCTTGCTTAGTGCATGTGTGTACAGGATGGATGGAGGAAAAGGTGCATGGACAGATGTGTGGATGGAGGATGATGGACTGAATATGAGACTTTTTGGACAGAAGAATGGATATATAGATCAATAGATACCAGCAGGTGTGTGTAAAATAAATGGAGGAAAATATGCATGAATGGGTTGACGGAGGGATGAAATGGCCGATGCATGGATATAAGACACAGGAGAGATTTCAGATGATGGGATGGAGAAATTAGGAGATATAGGCAAGGGAACAATTGATCATTTAATGGAAAACCAGTAATAGATCAATGGATAGATACAGTAGGTGAATGAATGGAGAATTACCAGCTGAGATAGAGAAGTATGGACGTATGACTATATATGTAACGTATAGTTATATATAGAAATTGAGAGATAAACGGACGCGAGAATGGACTAAACAATACCAGATAGATCAATAATTAGACAACATGGATGGAGAGAAGATGAATGGCTGAAGGATGCAGAAACTGGGAGGAAAATGGGCGAAAGGAAGCATTGGATCACTGGATGGAAAACCGGTAATAGAAAGATCAATGGAGGCTTGCCAAGTGCATGTGTGTAGAGGATGGATGGAGGAAAAGATGCATGGACGTGAGACACCTGGGTATGAAACATTTGGGTGCAGAAATTGGGATATAAATGGCAATACTAGATAGATAGATAGATGAATAGACAGATGAATGCATTGACGGTTGTCAAAGTTAGGTGTGTATGTGTTTGTAAAATGGATAGATGGATAGAAATTTGAAGATGGACGGCATAACAATACTAGAGAGATGGGTGAATGTGGGCTTGCCGGCATGAATGTGTGTAGAAAAAACGCATTATTGGTTTGAAGGGCCACTTTGACATTGTGGATGGAAGGATGCAGAAAGGTAAATGAATGTATGAATGAAACGTGCATGTGTGTGTGTGTGTGTGTGTGTGTGTGTGTGTGTGTGAGTGTGACATAAATGGATGGAGAGGTGAAACCTGAGTATGAGATATTTTGCATGGAAAGATGCATTGAATGGAAAACTACAGACAGACGAAGAGAACACATTAAAAATCCAAATATACAGAAAGATAAAGTACCTGTTGCCGATTTGGGTCTGTGTCTTCCTTTGGGCCGTCGCTGGGAATTGCCCATACTATTCTTCCTGTCCCAAAACATCACCGCCTCATTCCACCAACACACACACACACACTGACTGACTGACTGACAGCGAGAGAGAGGACGAGGTGTGTGTCTGGTGTGTTAAAGCATGTGCAAGACAAACGAGAAGTGTGTGTGTGTGTGTGTGAGCGTCACAGCATCACTGAAGCCGTCTGCATCCCGGAGTGTGTGACTGCATGTCTGTGTGTGTGAAGCTGCGGCTGAACGAGAGAGGGAGAGTGACAGAAGACGGGAGAGAGAGAGAGAGAGAGAGAGGAGTGTGTGTCGTATGCTACGTGAGCTGTTGACAAAGCAGGCTGTGTGTGAACGTGCATGTGTGTGAGAGAGGAAGAAAGTGTGTGTGTGTGCAACCTCCACACATTTCAATGAAAGGTTTGGCTGTTGCCGATGAGCATGTGCGTATATTTCTGTGCGTGTGTGTGTGTGAGAAAGAGAGAGGAGAGAGAGAGAGAGCGGTCGTTGTGTTGGTGTAGCTCCCAGCCAGTCGCATCCAGCCGCTGCTGTTCAATTCATAAAGAGCGAGGCAGAAAGCAGCCAATCAGGAGCCAGAGACCGAGAGAGGGAGATCGAGTTAGGACGAGAAGCAGAGAGAGAGAGAGGGAGATAATGGGAGATGGAGGGAGGGAGGTAGAGCGAGAAATAAGAAAAAAGGGGAGGGGTTGGCACAGAGAGAGAGAGAGAGAGAGAGAGAGAGCTCACTATCAGCTATGTGACTAGAAAACAGAGGAGATTATATGGCCGAAAGTATATGGACACCTCCGTCCACATACTATCATCCAGGTACTTTTGGGTGGCTGAGCTTCAACCATTTATCCATTATCTGTAACCGCTTATCCTATGGGGAGTGGGGGGCTGGAGCCAATCCCAGCTGACATTGGGCGAAGGTGGGGTACACCTTGGACAGGTCGCCAGACTATCACAGGAGAACCTGGAGTAAACCACACTAACCTGCATGTCTTTGGACTGTGGGGGGAAACCGGAGAACCTGGAGTAAACCCACGCTAACCTGCATGTCTTTGGACTGTGGGGGGAAACCGGAGAACCTGGAGTAAACCCACGCTAACCTGCATGTCTTTGGAATGTGGGGGGAAACCGGATAACCCGGAGAAACCCATGCTAACCTGCATGTCTTTGGACTGTGGCAGGAAACCGGAGTACCCGGAGAAACCCACGCTAACCTGCATGTCACAGAAGACACAGAAGGGCCCCCAGCCGGATTTGAACCTGCGACCCTCTTGCTGTGAGGCAACAGTGCTAACAACTGCACCACCGTGCAGCCCTTAGCTTGAACCCTTTCAATTAAGAAAATGAATGAACGACGTTCATGAGCTGACAAGACACCACAAATTCATACCAGGAGCCAGATAAGTGAGTCCACGTCGTGGCCAAACGTGACACCGGTGACGCTGATGAAACCGGTGTACTGCCCACCCCCTAGTGTCCACAAACTTTTGGCCGTATAATTAACTGCAGAGAGAGAAGACTGCAGGAGAGAGACTGCATAAAGGTGGAAAGAGAAAGAAGCTCATACTGACGGACAGAGAGATGAATAAATGAAGATGGTGAGACCCGGTGGGTTCAGACGGAGGGAGAGAAATTGAAAGTGAAGTGAGCGGCACAGCGAATGAGATTGAGAGGGTGAATGAGCGAGACAGAGAATACACAATGAGGAGGAGATTGCGTATAGAGACATCAGGGCTCCTTCTACCTCATCTATCCGCCATTTCTGCTTTCATCCTTCCTCCCCTCAGCCTCCTTATCCCTTCCCTTCTTCCCTCCCTTCATCTAGGAAACCACAGGTGACACCTGGATTACATAAAACATGGATTATGTGGGTTAAAATTATGAATTATAGTGCATTACTTTTCCTAGGTATAAGTGCAAACAGTGTAAAACAGGAAAACAGGTTGCCGTGAACCATGAACTAAACATGACCACACACACACACACACACACACACACACACACACACACACACACACACACACACACACACACACACACACACACACACACACACACACACACACACACAGGCAGGAGCAGACAGTAAAGAGCACTGGAGGCCATTTCTGTCCTCACTCGTCTCCTCCTGTCGTCTCCTCTCTCATCACCTCTCCGTCCATCAGACCCTTCAGACTATATGTTGAAGTACTTTTACTGTCCTTAAGTACAATTTTGCTTGAGTATTTCCATTTTGTGTTACTTTGTACTCAACAACATTTCAGAAGGAAATATTGTCCTTTTTACTTCATTTATATTTTAAATTAAGATTACAAATTAAAAACAACAACATAAAATTACTTTATAAAAGAGAATTTGTTAAAGATTAAACCTGTGGCTGGTCTAGTTTGGCCCGTTGTCTCAGATGTTTATGAGTTGTTTTTAAGAGTAATCAATTAATCAATTAGTTGTCAACTATTAAATTAATCGCCAGCTATTTCCAACAGTTTGAAACCCGAAGAGATCAAATTATCAAAATTAAAGACTAGAGAAAACTCCTAAATATTAACACCAGAACCAAAACTGAATTAATCGTATGATTGTCCATAGCTAATCGCAAATTAATTGCCCATTTTTTATATATTCAAAATGTACCTTAAAGGGAGATTTGGCAAGTATTTAATCCTCTTATCAACATGGGAGTGGACAAATATGCTGCTTTATGCAAATGTATGTATATATTTATTATTGGAACTCAATTAACAACACAAATCAATGACAGATATTGTCCAGAAACCCTCACAGGTACTGCACTTAGCATAAAACAATATGCTCCAATCATAACATGGCAAACTGCAGCCCAACAGGCAACAACAGCTGTCAGTGTGTCAGTGTGCTGACTTGACTATGACTTGCCACAAACTGCATGTGATTATCATAAAGTGGGCATGTCTGTAAAGGGGAGACTCGTGGGTACCCATAGAACCCATTTACATTCACTGATCTGGAGGTCAGAGGTCAAGGGACACCTTTGAAGATGGCCAGTTTTTTCTCACCAAAATTTAGTGCAAGCTGGGAGCGTTATTTAGCCTCCTTCAAAAGATCAAACAGTAGCCGGGCCCGACGGCGACCCATCGGATTTTTAAGACGTTATTTAAAAATCGCAAGTTGCATTAATGCATTAAGGAAATTAGTGTTGTTAAAATGAATTAGCGTTATTATCACATCAACTTTGACTTTTGAGATTAATTTTGTGACCCGTTGGAGGGTCCCGGCCCCGTGGTTGGGAACCGCTGGACTAAACTATAGAACTTAACCATCGTTAAAGTCAGCTCCACTGACCACACTGATTCATCAGTATTCACAATAATAATGTAAAATACTATAATATAGAATCCAGAACAAGTACTTTACTTTTAATACTTAAAGTACATTTTGATTATAATACCTCCTTTACTATCAGATTTTAAAGGGACTGTTTCAAACTTCTTACCCGTATAAATCATTGTGGGTCGGTGTCCCATGCACGCTCGCGTGTGTTTACGCTGTTCAGACTCAGACTCCAACACAAATTACAGTGAAGCACCAAAACCTCTTGGTTGTATCTAGTGAAGCCCGTCTGTTAAACAGTGTTGGCCGCGGTCGGAGGACGCGGGGGAGACCGTTGCTTTGGTCTCCAGGGCCGGAGTCTCCGTTAACGTCTCCGACCAAAACTCCGGTGTCTCCCCCGTTCCCTCCGGCCGCGGTCGGGAGGCTGAGGCGGGAAAAGCCAACACTAGGATCAGCATTGATTCATGGAGAGACCTTGGTCTGGTCAGCTAACATTACTGCCAAGCAGCTGAAATATAGAGTGATATTGTGCTTTTAGCTGACGTGTGTCTCCTCACTGTGTTGAGTGATGCTCCTTCATGTCTATGTAGAGCGAGCACAAGCGCGAGCAACAGGACGCTGACTTTAGTTGACTTAACGGCCACAGGTGTCGCTGTTAACAAGACATTTCTGATTCTTACAAACAGTCCCTTTAAATGAATGCATTTTACATATACTTAAACATTGTAGTATTGGTATTTTTACTCAAGTAAAAGATCTGAGTACTTCTTCTCTGTTAGTCCGCAACCATCATATTGGCTGAAAAAAGGAAACTGTAGGATTTCCCATCAGGGTTTTGTCTTTGACAGTGACCTTAATAATTCAGTTTATGCTACTGTGTTTTTCAGTGCAGGTGCATTAGCAGGCAGAGTTGTCGTTTGCTCATTGTGGGCTGTTTTATAATATGAAGTTACAGTATGTGCTTCTGGACAGCTTTGTTCTGAAAGGAACTTTTTTTAGGTTTTAGTCTTTTTGTCTCATTTTTTTCTATTCAGTTCACTTTCATTTCATTCAGTATGCTTTATTTTAAATATTACATGCTAATAACACATACAGGATATATAAATACAACAGGAAGTCTCTCTCTCTCTCTCTCTCTCTCTCTCTCTCTCTCTCTCTCTGCGCCTTTATATTGATTCGTTACAATGAGAGTGAACCTGCAGCCATCATCAATCTGCTCCATCTTTCCTCCTCCTCCTCCTCCTCCTCCTTCTCCTCCTCCTCCTCCTCTTCACTGCTGCATCACACATCCTGATAAACAGCTGACAGAAAAAGGTGCTGAATGCAGCTCAAATATCAACAGTCTAGAAAAAGATATCACACCCACACAACTATATTTAGTTCCAGCATTAAGATTTTGCAAATTACAGTTTAGTTTTGAAGATCAGAGAGGACTTTATTCATCACGAGGGAAATTGTTATGAGGGGTTATTTAAAGACATTGTCCGATACGCATTTCTAAGAACAAAAAAGCAGTATTTCTTTTCTCACATATAACCTTATTAATCATTTCTTGAAAATGTGTTTCGCCACACACCAAATCCACCAAAAAATGACAATTCTATGGAGTCATAGGAGTGCTATAAAAAAGAATAAATCTGTGAAAGGTTAAGAAAATAAATGTGGAAATATAAAGAGGAATAAATAAAAGAATAAATGCATGTGGAAATATATAAATAACAAAATAGAAAATAATAGTTATAAGTATTTTCATTTATTTGTTTAAAATAAATAATTTACAATTATTTCTGTATATATTAATTTATATATTTTTAAATGTTTGTATTTGTCTACATTTATTTATTTATTCTTGTATTTATTCCTCTTTACATTTCCACATTTACTTTCTTATTCTTTTACAGATGTATTCTTTTTTTATGGCACTCCTGTGACTCCATAGATATCATCTCTGTTCTTCAGGTTTATTTCAGGTGAGGGAACACAAAGATGCTACATGCAGAATATGTTGCTTTGTTCCAGTTATTTAAACTAAGATTTCAACCATAAAATAAGATTAAGTGTTATCTTATATAATAATATATCACATATATAACAATAATCATTTTGAATTCAGGGTTCACTCACCTGAAGAGAACCCGTATGAAACTAAAGAACATTTCATTTGTAAATATACCAGCAGGTCTTGCATCATCAACGTAAAGTTGTGAGTTTAAAAGGTTTTTCTTTCCACACCGATGCCATCAGGAAAAACACGATAACAAATCTAAATGAAACCTCGTCGACCTCTCTTATAAATCACATTTGTTAACATGAATTTGTCTGGTAGCGTGCCGATAGCATCAAAAATGAGGAAATGAAGATGCAGCACAATGACTTCTGTTTCCTTCCAGAGAAATGAACTCAGTGGTTCCATTGTTTACTCGTACACGTCTGCAGAGAGCCAATCACAGAAACAACAGCCTCAGCAGCCAGACTGAGAAAAAATGACTTCACAGCTCATCTCCTCTCCCCAAAGACACATTTTAGTAGATTATTCTTCTTCTTTATTAGGGCCATTATGGCTTCTTCTTTTTTTATAATGAAACACATTGTGTTTTAAGGGTGTGTTTTTATTGTGCCTTATAGGACAGATGATGTCTGTTTCTCTGTACTGTTTACAGGGTAGATACAGCTGAGGACTGACTCTGGAGAAGTTTGCTCAGGCCTTTAAACCCTCATCAACGGCTGCAACTCTGGATTATGTTTATTATTGATTAATCTATTTATCATTTAGTCTATAAAAAGTCCCAAAATATTCAGTTTACAATGATATAAAGCAGAGAAAAACATTTGCACATTTGAGAAGCCGGAACCAGAGAATGTTTTTCTGAATTATAAAGTTTTACTATTAAAATTGTCGCCAACTAATTTTCTGTCAATAGATCAAATGTGTTTATAGATTATTCATTTCAGCCCAGCTTTATATTACAGTCCTTAACCTAAAAATATCCATTTAACCTTGACTGTGAGCATCACAAAATGCAGGATACTGGAGGAAAGTGAGCGGTCTACAGCCATGCTAGCAGCTTTGAGCTAAATGCTAATACCAGCATGCTAACATGCTCAAAATGACAATGCTAACGTGATATCTAGCAGGTAAAATGTTTACACTGTTAACCATCTTAGTTTACGATGTTAGCATGCTAAGATTTGCTAACTAGCAAACACAAAGTACAGCTGACTGTATGGAGTCATAGGAGTACCATAAAAAAGAATACATCTGTAAAAGAATAATAAAATAAATGTGGAAATATAAAGAGGAATAAATAAAAGAATAAATACATAAAGGTGGATATATAAAGACAAATAATAAAATAGAAAAGAATAATTATAAGCGTTTTAATTTTTTTCAAATGTAATTGTTCATTTATTCCTGTATATGTTTTTTTTATTTTATATACATATATATATATATTGATTTATTGATTTATTTATTGCATATAAATTACTCTCTATTTATTTTTTTGCAATAGGCAAAGTAAAGGGATAAATATAATAAATTAAATTATATAAAAAAAATAAAATAGATTAATTTATATGCAAAAATTATATTTATGTACATAAAGAAAATCAATGAAAATGCTTATAATTATTATTTAATACTTTGTCCACATTTATTTTCTTATTCTTTTACAGATATAATCTTTTTTATGGCACTCCCATGACTCCATTGATGTGTAATATTGTAACATTGTGTGTTTTGTAGGTATTTGATCATAAACCATATTGTTTATAATGCAATATACATTGTATATTTATTTATTTATATATTTTTTAGAAATATAAATACATTATTTAGTTACAAATTACTGTATTTCTCTGTAATTTGTTTTATTTTTTATTTTTATTTTATATAGAAATAAATAAAAGAATCAAAATGTATTAATATGAAGAGAAATAGATAAAAGAATAAATAAGTAAATTAAAAATGTGGAAATATAAAGTGAAATAAAAGAATAAATAAATGTGGAAATAGAAAGATAAAAATATAAAATCATAATTTTGAGCATTCTCATTCATTTTCGCATGTATTTGTTCATTTATTTCTGTATATTTATATTTATATATTTTTTAAATATTTATTTATCTGTATATTTATTTTTCTGTATATTTAAAAAAAAAAATTTATATATTTATTTTATATATATTTCCTCCCTTCCCCGATTCTATTTATTGTTATTCATTTACTTCTCTTTATATTTCCACAGTTATTTTCTCATTCTTTTTCAGATTTACTCTTTATTGTGGGCACTCCTCCTCTGGCGTGGACACATCCTGTGCCTTGCTCAAGGACACTTTAGCAGGTGGATGGCTGAACCCTTTTTTCCTTGTGCAGTGAGACACAGCGGTTAATGTTCCCTGGCGTATGAGAAACATATTTGCACAGTGAAATCTGCTGGGATTCTGTTACAAATATCCCTAAACCATCACTAATCCAGGTTCATCCCCGGGCCTCCCACAAAGATCGCTTTTATAGCCTATATTCGATCTCGCCGCTTATGTAACTGTTGTTGAGGCCCGGGGAGGGGGGGGGGGGGG
>CAKAOI010005127.1:24665-74672 GCA_916701655.1 Sebastiscus albofasciatus | reverse complement strand
TGAGAACCGATTAACTCCTCCCAACTGTCGGATGAATTTCTGTCATGTCATAAATTTTGGTCGTCAACGTTACGCCGCTGCCTCTTTTTTTAGACGTTTCAGCAGACAGGATGGCAGAGATGACGAGGCATCTGTGCCATGTTTTGTTATCACTGTGACCCGAACAGACCTCTGCTAGCAAACAAACTTGACCTGCCTCGAAGCTTTCAATCCAATCTTTATTCATAACTGTCAATAGCCAGAACGATCTGCAGGAGCCGACCGGCAGTGTTTTTTTTTCTATTTTACAGTGTGATCGTGACGATCGGACCGCACAGCACAGTGTAAATCGTGAGCTCTGACTTTACATCGCAAACGATCTACTCGTACAGTAGGAGCAGGAAGTGCACAACAACATTTCTAAAATCGTACAGTGTGTGCCCAGCTTTAGTAGTATTGAACTGAAAGTACCACAGTTCCTATCAGCACGGTAAAATGCTCACAATGACAATGCTGACATGCCGATGTTCAGCAGAGGTTGCTGGGAATGTCATGAGTTGCTGGTATTTGGTCATAAACCAGAGTACTGGAGACATTTTGACCTGATGCTGGTGCTAGATGAAACGTTGAGGGATCACCAAATTGATTACAATTCATCCCGATGGGAACATGTACCAAATTCTACGGCCATCCATCCATGAGTTGTTGGGACATTTCACTAAAAAACACACATCGATGTCATGGTGACGTGTGGTGTAGAGGAAAAGTCATCACGATGCATCCTCTGTTAATGTCTGCACAACAGGACCATGGTGAGTCACGCTGCCAGCATGACTAAACATTAAAGTGGTAGTGGGAGAATGGCTAACAGAACAGGATGTGAGTTTGTTTAGTAAGCTCATGAGTGCACAACAACAAGCTTAGGTTTATATCACAATGTGCGCCAACAAGTACTTTCCATTCACAAACCTATTAGCCTCATCTGATTGCAGACAGTCCACCAGGCAAAGTCTGTACGGTCAAGACTGTGGGTGTGATGGTGATGTTGACACTCTTAACACACGATGAATGATCTTTTTGACCTTGTCGGGTTGCTTTGAGGTACGGTGAAGTCCAGTTGTTAGCTGGTTAGGTTGCACACTGAATGGTCACCTGGAAGAAGTGGCAAAATGTCAAATCTAAGCGGCGTGGGATGATTTTTTTAATGGTTTTGGTTCATTTCAGGTCACCTGAGTTTTTCTCTCTTCTTTATTCCTCTGTATTTTTCCATAAACACCCCACTGTTCTTCATCTTGGCCTCAAGATCCACTGCTCCTCCTTTTCCTTTTTTTTGTAGTTCTCTTCAGCATCCTTCATCTTGGCCTGAAGTCTTCTTCGCTTCTCCTCGCTTTTTCCTTTTTTCCTCATTCCTCTACAGCTTCCATAATTACCCCCCTGTCAGCATCTTAGGCTCACATTTCATGACTTCTTTCCCTCCTCCTCTCTTCTATTTCTTCTTTGATTCCCTTCAAGCCTCCAAAAAAACGCACTAAATTTTTACCTCAGCCTTAATTTAGGTGACTCTATCCTCTCCTCTGTCTTCTTTTTTTCACTCCTCTATCTCCTCCCTCTCTCCTCACATCTTGACCCTGTGATTCACCACGCCTTCTCTTCTCTTTCTTTTTTCCTTTCATCCCTCTACAGCTTCCATAAAAGCTTCTTCCCTCTCTTTCTCGGCCCCGAGATTCGTGACACCTCCTCTGTTCTGTTGTTCCTCCTCCTCTTTCTTAATGTCTTCACGGCTCCTCGTGAAAACTTTCTTCCCTTTGTTTTGGCATCTCTTCTTTTATTTCTTCTTCCTTTGTCTCTCCTCCCCTTCGGCCATCGAGCTGAGCTGCTGTGAAAGAAACAACAGCTACATTTCTTTTTTTGGGGTTGGTGTTGTGTCAGACGGGTATGTAATCTTGTCTGCTCTCTCTCTTGTCCACCTCATGTGAAATCCATCTCCAATCCATCTCCAAAAACTCATTCACCCTTTCTGCATGGTCTGCCTGGACATCATACACTTAGCTCTCTGTCTGTCTGTTTCTTACACACATCCACTGAAGTGCAGCTCGCTGGCTTTTCCTTTTCTAGCAGACTTTAGCACATACAGTAGGTACACTGTTGTTGTGATCTTTTCTCTCATCTCTTCCTCTCTTTTGGCTCCCTCCAGGATTTAATTGATAGTTTGTTGTGTATGAAAAAGCCTCATCTGCCAAAGTAAAGCTGCAGAAGGACTGAGGCTTGTTAGTGGGGCAGTGGAGAGTGTGAGAGGTGCAGCTCACATGTATACATTCATCTGATTAGCTCATGAGAACTTTTTAATGATCCTCCCCATAATGTTTAAAACAGGTTTCTTATCCGTGCTAATGCTGCCTTATTGCAAACAGAGATTAGAGGATATAAACACGGCGGAAGAGTGAAGAAGTACAGTCAAATATGCATTTGATGAATGCGACTCATCCGATAAAAGTGGAATTTAGCTTTCTCATATTTTGAAGCCAGGTTCATGTGGATTCTACTTCCGCTTCAGCAAGCAGGAATTGCAGCTGATACTCGAACCATTACCCAATGTGGTAGAGAGAGGACTGCAGGCTTATGCACAGAATCCTGGATGGACTTTTAATCCAACCCCTTTCACTCCCAACTTGTCAAATAGCGCCGCTGGGTCAGTGCCCCCTCGACGTGACGCAGGGCACCCTTTAGCGTCTGTACGAGACGCACCGGGCTTTCAATTCAACTCCGATGTAAACCCATTCATATCATTATCAGACGCTCAGAGCAACTGATATAAAGAGCGAGAAAGTCCGGGTCGGGACACGGATGCTGACCGACTCTCGTTACATTTTTTCATTTTTTCCTTCAAAAGACAGGATTTGTTCAGGATGAATTAATTGTCCATTAAGAACAGCTTAATCAAAAACAGATCGGGGGTCAGGGGTTGACAGAAGTTATCATGAACATGAAGGGGCTACTGGCTGCTCGGCTCAGGGTGGAACATGCACATTATAACCGGACTGATAACCTGAAGACCTTCATGGTTGGGTCAGGAATTGTAGGAGATGAACTTTTGGTTGCTTGACTGTTTGATGTTTGATTGGTTTGCTATCTGTGTGGGTGGGTGTGTTAAAGGTATACTGTATGAAGAAGGTGGTTGTATGGATAGTGAATGTACGTGCACTTCCCTGTGTGTGGAAATATTTTCACTATCAGGAGAAAAATCAATTTCACCTTCTCCCGGTACTGTTGCTCAGAATTTATATAAAGTCATTTTAAAAAATAATTTCCAAGTCTCCCTGGCCTCCTCGTGCACAAACACATGCACGGACGGCTGCCGTGGTCGGAGAGGTGTCAGGCTCAACAATGAGGAGCTGTCTCTAAAAAGGAAAAAGGACACAAGACATGCCGGTGGAGAGACAGGAGACGAGGAGGGGGTGATGGAGAGAGGGACTGAGCGACAGAAGGAGATGACAGCAAAAAAAGTGGAGCTGAGAAGCTGTGAAGTGTTCCTGAGCATTACTAACCCTGACACCTCTCTGCTTTACCTTCTGTCACATCTCTTGCATGTTCTTGCTTTCTTTCTACATTCATCATTTGTCTGACTTACACTGCTTTACGTCTGACTTACACTGCTTTACCTGATTCTTTCTTTCTTGCATCTCCTCTTTCCTCCCCTCCCAACCCCATGAATTAATCCTTCACCCCTCCATCTGAGGTTTGTTTTCTACTGTAAAATGAACCAGTGCACTCAAGTGAGACACCGATAAATAAATGTGCGAATCTCTACTGCAAATTAACATATTCTGTGTCTGTAATTGTATTTGTGCACGCAAGATATATATTGGTATACACACGGCTGAGTGAGAGTATTCGTTTTACTGAATAGGAGTTTTTGTCTGCTTGCAAATATGTCTGTGTAAACTAGGGAAGCCCTGCAAAGCCCTGAATCAAATTAGCCTACATGGTATGTGATTCAACCCTGTCTAAACGTTTTACATATTTATTTTAAAGACTTTAAAATCAAGGCAATTTGGGCTTATCTCAAAAGTTAGCAAAGTCAGTTTGCTCTTCACCACATCCACCTCCAGGTGCACCAGAATAGCAGGTTGCATTGCTGACGCCGGTAGATATAGTGTTATAAGTTCTCTCTGCAGCGCTATGTTACTGCTTCATTGCCAATTTAGACAAGCACTGACAGTTTTCACACATCTGTTTCCTCTCATACCTGGCCGGCATACAGCAACGGGAGTGAATGAACAATTCAAAAGCCCAAATGAATAAACAACGGCAAGTGGTTTGAAAAATAATGATTCACACTGACACTAAAACAATTATCCCTATTCCACTATACTATTCATTGTATGCAATTTCAGTTTTTTATGACCATATACTTGATTTTACTGACCCCTTACTGTTGTTGGAACTATGTACTTCACTTCAATGACTGCATGGTATTGTGTTGTCTGTCGGTTTGTTGTGCATGTTGGCAAACCAGTTTACCCTTTGGGGGATTAATAAAGTCCATCCTATCCTATAACATTTCTCAGGTAGACCGCACACACAAGTGCTGCTGATTGAAACTGCATTTCAGTTCTGTATTTGGAAAGGTTGAAAAGAAGTCCTGTCCAAACCTTCCTGTGTATCTCCACAGATATTAAACAACACAACTAAAGGATCACTGTACTAAATATTATAGGAAAGCATTGAAGGAAAGCTGAATAGCTCTGCTGCATCACACATAATCACATGTCTAAATTGCTTTACTAACTTCAATGTAGGCCTACTTTGAGATAAGTTAGACAGTTTTAAAAATATGATGAAAATAATATTTTGAAAAAGAAAAACACAACATCCTCTATTAGAACTTCAGATAAGGAGGGAGACAAAAAACTTAATCAGGGCATCCCTAATTATCCTGTCTCAAAGCAGGCCTAAAAACAAGTGGGTTTGACTGATGATAATTGTTGATGATCTTAATCTAAAGAACAAAACTGAGCAGAAAACTTTGGAATTCATCTTTATGCCAAAATAGCACAATGAACTTGTGCTGAACCTCTTTAACACACACACACACACACACACACAGGAGACAGTGTGAGGTTTCTACATTACAAATGAAAAACAGTGGGACACCCTGCATATCAGAGAGAAATGAGCAGCTCATAATATGAATTTAACTATCGCTCACTGTAATGCAAAACCTGTTAGTGAGACCAATGCAGAAGTGAATAGTAAGCTAAACATAGGTTTATATCTGTTTATGGTACAGGTATCCTAACACGTCAAATACGGCAGCTTGGTCAGTGGCCCTACACTTCAAACTATGACAGTTTTGCACGTGTTAATTTCTGCTTGTTACATGTGTACAAAATAAACCTTCAAAGGAAACAACTCGGTGAGGTTTAAGCAACAAAACTAGTTGGTTAGGTTTAGGGGTTTAGGAGTTCAAATGTTTTTTAGTTCAATAGGCTACGTTATGTTGACTTACGGTTTCACACGGGACACAAATAGTGGTCTCTTGGACCCAACCGTCCACCCCAATGTCCTCCCTACACAGACTTTATCGCTCTTTATAGACCTTTTTAAGTACAGGTACTGCATTTAGCATAACAAATATGCTCCAATCATAACATGGCAAACTGCAGCCCAACAGGCAACAACAGCTGTCAGTGTGTCAGTGTGCTGACTTGACTATGACTTGCCCCAAACTGCATGTGATTATCATAAAGTGGGCATGTCTGTAAAGGGGAGACTCGTGGGTACCCAGAGAACCCATTTACATTCATATATCTGAAGGTCAGAGGTCAAGGGACCCCTTTGAATTTGGCCATGCCAGTTTTTCCTCACCAAACGTTAGTGCAAGTTTGTAGCGTTATTTAACCTCCCTTACGACAAGCTAGTATGACATGGTTGGTACCGATGGATTCATTAGGTTTGGTAGTTTCATATGATGCCAGCATCTTAACTCTAGCTGAAATCTAAAAAATTGCAATTTTGCGTTAATGCATTAAAGGAATTAGTGTTATTAATACAAATCTGTGTTAACGCGTTATTGCGTTAACTTTGACAGATGAATATGTGAATGTGTGTTATGTGTTCTCTGTATGTGCGCAAGTGTGTGTGTGTCTAGTGAGTACTGATTAATCTGTAAGCCATGTGTGAACTGAACCATCAACACTGATTTGCACTACTTACCCCGGTCATGTTGAATATGTTGAGACACAGGCTGACGGGTGTGGGGGGAGTCAAGGCATATATGATGTATGAGGAAGCAATTAAAGCTTCTTGTGTTTATTTCCTGCATGACTGTGATTGTGCCTGTTTATCCCGCCATATATGTGCATGTACAGTGTGTGTGTGTGTGTGTGTGTGTGTGTGTGTGTGTGTGCCAGTGTATTCTGTGTGTTCCTGCCATTAGAGAATGTCAATGCTGTAGTCTATGTACTAACATTTGCACAAATACATGCATGAATTGTAATTCTGACAAGTTGATGAGTAATTACAAACCTGCAAGGAATTTGGAATATTGCAATTTTAATAATTTGTGCATATTCAATCACAAAATGATGATAAAACAGCAGTTTGAGGAAATGGCAAAGCAAATCAACTGGCTTGTAATTTTGGCCAGTTTTCATTGGCTTGATTGGACCATTCTGTGCCAAAAACAGAGACTAAAAAGGCTCTTTCTTCTTAAAGCGTCTCAGCAAGTGAACGCAGAGAGAAGATGGAGGCGAGTACCGATCACAGAGATTTGTAGTTTCAATCCACTGTTTTCTCTCACATGTTTGTGCTGTAATCATTTTAATCTTACCAGAAAATAAAGGTGTATAATGTGCACTGCATGCATAAATGGAAATTGTGTCCATTAATCAAAACATTTGATGACAAGAAACATCCAAATGCAGTGACTTTATTGAGTGCAGATTTTGACTTAATAGTACCCAGACTGGGAACTATGCCCAGTCATTTCAGCTACAGTATATGCAGTCAGCTTGTACTCATCACATCAACTGGGTTGAATCCAGGACCTCCGATGACAACCGTCCAAAAACTGACTCTTCAGAAATAACTTAACGCCCAAAATTATTACTTTGGCTTTGAATATATTTTTTTTTCCCTGTCAATGTTATTCAGCTGGTTTATAGGCTAACTGTATCACGTGCTTACCAATATCCTAAAGCAACATCTTACACCAGATTTGCAGCTAATGATTTCAGAGTAATTTCTTAGGATGCTGTGTGTTGATATCACGCTGGTCATATTTGCAATGTGGTTGCACTGGTTTTCAGAGAATGTAGATTACCTGACCGGTTGTGATTCTGAAGTGGCGATACCTCAGTTGAGCTAAAGAAAGAGAAATAAATCATCACATTTTTTACCATTGAGAAACCTCATTATCATATACTGTGTGCACATGTGACAGTGTGTTTGCCAGTGTGTGTTTAATGCATTGAAATGCCACGTATATTTCTGGATTTGTGTGCACTTTTATTTTCTGTAGTTTTTGCATCAAGAGGCCAAGCGTGTGTGTATACGAGTATACGCGTACGTCTCAGTGTGAGTTTGTATTCTAGGACAGAGCAGCTGAGGGGCTGCTGCGTGGGTTGCCTGAGGTGGGGTTTCTCTCTGTATAAACCAGCCATTGAAATGTCAGAGCGCTGGGGGGAAGTTTTTCACCACACATCTGATTACTGAAAATATCAGTGCTGAGGGTTGAGCAGGCAGCACAGTGTGACGCACAGGCCAAGGACTGTACTGACGTTGTTTTTTTACAATTTATACACATTTTTTTGCACCTCCGTCTTGCTGGTCTTTTCACATGCTTAAGCCTTTTTTAGTTTTTATCCAGCAGCACCACAACTATGCCTCTTAGTATTGGTACAGTAACTCCAAATAAACTCAAACATATTGCATTCAAAATAAAAACTCAGATACATAACAAAACATTTGAGCAAGCCATATGTCTATGTGCATATGCATCATTCATAATGAATAATCTACAATAGCTAAAACTCATCAGTTATGTTTCCACATGAATAGTATGGGTATCTTGTGATGTTCTTAAAATCTTGATACATGTCATGTCAGATTAAAGCTGGCTTTGCATGTTACAGTGAACTCTATCCAATCTGTTAACTGTGTAATATTGCTTCTCATATTTGAAGTCAGAAATATGGGTTCCCTGTGGTTTCCCGGGGTGGCAATTTAACAATGATTATGTTTAGTTTTCATTACTATTTTCAACAAATCCCATGGAAAAGCAAATGGCAACCAACAATGAATTCATCCCACTGTGAGATATTCTCTATGCCTCTGTTGTTGTTCAACAACTGTTAAAAACAGTTGCCTTGGATATCATAAGGCTTCATTACGATGAAAACAATTTATTCTCCTTGGCTTGGCAAAACTGGCAAAACATGTGACCACATCGCTCAGTAAAGTCCTGTATGTATGAGTAGTTCTCTAGTGGATAGGAGGGCACCGTTAAATAGCCCTCAAACTGGATCATTTTCTCATTTACTTTGAAATGGGGCGATCCAAGAGAGTAAACCCCATGATGGAACATTAGAGCATCCGTCTATATTTAAATCTGCCCCTCCCCGCAAAGCATGATCTGGAAATGTTAGATTCCCTCAGATGTGGTTACACACTATTGCTACAAGGTGTGTGTGTGTTAAATCTGTGTTTCTGCTTGTGTGTGTTTTGCTGTTGTGTGTCTGAGGCATGTATTTTCCACAGTATATACTTACAATATCCAGAGGCAATCTTGCTTTCCAGTGTTAGGGACAAATAGCAATCTCAGACTGTGTTTGGCAGAGATGAGTGCCCGTCGAGTGAGTGTATGATTTGAATTTCTCAGTGGAATGGGCTTTATACGAGAGCCAAGCCCCATCATTACTATGGCAGTGATTCACTGCTTGTGTGTGCTACAGAATGAGGCGTTAACTGCATGACAGATGATCTTGTTCAACACAGAAACATATATACCACACACACACGCGTGTGTGCACATCTCATATGTGCAAACACAGGCATCAGTTACACACACACACACACACACACACACACACACACACACACACACACACACACACACACACACACACACACACACACACACACACACGCGCGCGCGCCAGCCCTCACACACACAGCGATATGCCCCGGAGCTCTAAAAGTGAATCGTAGATGGATGGATTTAAAATCTAATCCAGCTAGCATGAAATCTTCAAAGCCAACTAGCTGCTGAAAGTACGAGGAAATGGCTCACGTAAAGACATCGCCCGAGGCAACAGGTGGACAATACTCCAAATTCATTCATACCGACAGTGAACGAGGGTAATTCTTATATTCATAAAGGATCATTAGACCGCATAAAGGGCATTCCACTCGGCCGATTCATAATTTATCTTGTGAGCTAAATACTGCAGCAAAAAGATGTCTCCTCAGGGGAATCAATTACACAACCAAAAGCAGGGCTAAAATTTAAATCAGCTGTAATTCAGGGTGAATTATTCTACAAGAAGCAACCTCTTAAGTATCTAGAAACAAAACCATAGAAAGGTTCAGTTGTTGATGGACATGTGTTGGCTGTAAAAGGGGACAGGACCTGTGGCCTTTGGTTAAAGAACAATCTGTGCACGGACCGCACCGTCCTGCTGCACACTTCATCACAACTGAATTGCTGTTTTTTCTTTCCCTCTACCACAGAACTCAGGTGATGCTGTTATGAAGCTGTCACACTAGAAAGAGAATTACCCAATAAGCAGCCTATCAATAATCCAAGCGCTCCAAGGATAGGAGGACGGTGTTGAATATTCATGCTGGCGTAATGATTATTCTCAGAGCGATAAGCAGGCAAGCAGCTCAAATGGCGCTCATTAGCAGGCATCGAAATCACAACGAAGCCACATCAATGAATGAAGACAAAAGGCAGACAGTGTTGACGGGGAGCCGACATACACTGCAGCAACTTTTTGTCAGTTTAGGTTCTGTCCTTTATGGAATTTTGATAGCAATGTCTATATACTTTGCAAATTTGATACAGGACTGAAACTGTTCATTGTGATAGTACTAAGGTTTTCAAATGACATGCAGCTTCAAAGAGAAATAGTGCTGATTTTAACTTCATCCCTGTTACATTTTCTTGTCAACTGGAAGTAAATCCAATAAACATAATAGTCATTTGGGTGCAGTTTTGGTAATCAAGCATTCTGCCAGATACAACTCTCAGGTGCTGAACAGATTCAAAACAAATATGTTTACAGACAAGCCCTTTATGGTTATCTTAACACTGTAATGTTCCTTGTGATGGTGCTCTGGTGTTTATCAGTGAAATAAACAACAGTAAAAGCATCAGTCCAGACTGCTGTTTATTGTGTTACAATAGGCTCTTCAATCACATATAATCGCTGGCTTCCGGATATTAACATCTACTTACACCCACAAAACCTTATGAAGAGCACTGCAGTTGATTTGACCTACGATTAAGATAGCTGGTTTCAGTGTTGCTATTTTATATGAATGGCTGTGTTCCCAGCTGCCCAAATGAGCCAAATTAAAAGCAGGAAACAATCCAGTAAATCTCCTGTTCACTCACTGGGTGGTGTGCTTTGATGGCAGATTCCTATTTTACAAAAGCTAACAAGTGGAAGCAAAGGAAAAAAGGTCTCATCAGCTCTACACAAAGGTTGGCAAAGTACATCACCGTGTATATTTCTATTTGTCTTGCAGTATTAAGTGTTTAAAAAGCAACAGCCACAACTGACCGGCAGAAAAAAAAGAGCTATGTTGTCATTGAATGTGAATGTAGTAAGGTCAAAAGAAGAACAGTGAGACAAACAATGGATATCAATAAGGCCTTGCTCATTCTGGTGCTACTTCATAGAATAACATCCTATACACAAAGGGTTTGTATTAATGGGAGCTATTCTAGCCAATGTTGCCTTGTCTTTGGAGTTCTACAAAGAAGCTGGGGGCACTTCTCTATTCAATATCCACCGATTAATTGTCTTTTGCCATGAAGAACATATGGATAAAGCTATATGCAGATGATACCATAATTTATTATGCTGCCAACACTTTCAGTGAATCTAACATTGGTTTTACAAGATCATTTTGTCTCCATCTAAAATGGAATGATGTTAATACCTTGGTTTTGATTTCATTCACACACAACAGCAACTCTCCAGTTGCTTGCTATCCAATAAAAGGCATGAAATTCAGTAACATCACATAAGCGAGTGTATTTATTCAGTCAAATAGTTCACTTCCATATAAAAAGGAATCATGCAATGGTGAATTATGGTGCCTTATCCATAATCCCGTTCACTCCAATGATCAATACAGAGCCATGGGATTATGGAATAGGTTTAGCGTATGCAAGATAGATAAGAGTATATGCAAAATGTGAATTCTAAAACTCTTTGAATGGTAAATGATAGCGGAAACAGAGAATGTTAGCATCCAGTTTTGGGGCCTTATAGGAGAGAGGTATTAATTTCAGAGCAAATTGACGGCACTACGATTACGTTTAGATGCGCTGTCATTTCTTCTGTACGGCATTGCAAGACATCCAACAATGGCCATGAACGGCTTCATCTACAACAAACCACCCCTCATCTCCTTTCTCCAAATCCCCCCGGACTGCGGCCTGCCTTCAGTAGATCGAGATTGACTTCTGAGCGCTCGACTAACCAGGGCCATCTCTGTCACACCACTCTAATAGAAAGAGGGAGGGAGAGGACCAAGAAGACTAAGAGAAAAGAGGCTGTTAGAGAGCGAGAGGTAGAAACAAGTAATCAAACGGCTCCAGTAAGAAACGGCCAGTAAAAGAGTACGAGATGGGGGAAAAAGAGAAGCACAAGAAGTGCAAGACATTAGTCTCACAGAGAGATAATGAGATTGAAAAAGGAAAAACTGAGAGTAATACTCTGTAAGAGGTTGATAGTGGGTAAAAGGGAGAAATAAGCTATTAAACAGCTTTGGGTAGTGGGTGATACAACAAGATATACCACAAAGGAGGTTGATAAAAAAAAGAAAGAGTCAAAGGCCAAATTTACCTTCCCAGAAAGAGAAGAGGTAATTATAGAGGAAAGAGCTGTTTGATTGGTTAACCTTTTCTTGGAAAATGTTCATCATTTTCCCCGTCTGCAGCTCGTATTTAACTGTAAATCTGATTAAGGTGAACATTATATACACATGGGAGATAGACAGACAGAGAGAGAGATGGGTTCTGTTGTAATGAAGATGCTTCCTCCAAGGTCTGAAGCTCTGGGCTCGGTGCGTGACGGCGCTCCCCCTTCTCATTATTGGACAAGATGAACGAGTCGGGGTGACAGAATTTGAGGTTCAATGTCAATTGTACAGTAAGGAAAGTCCGTAAAAATACGGGCCAATGTACCATGTTAATATAATGGAATTTTCTGTATCGATTTTTCACGGGAGTTTTTTTTTTTAAATTTTAAATATGCATTGCATTGTGGGAACAAGAACCTCCGCTATAGCATGAAAGTCGGAAGAGGCAGAGACCATCACAAATGACAAACTTTAGTTCAAATTTCGAATTTGGAGAAATCTTTGTCACACTTTTGTGGTAAAAAAATCAACAATTAATGTGTAACCAAAATGATTTATGTTGAGGACTTAACGTTAGCTCAATATTGTTTTAGTTGGAAAGCTGTTTTGTTGTTCAGCTGTTGTCGACCGTTAACGTTACCAGATACGCAGGAATATTTTGCTGACTCATTGTGAGACTAAGGATAGTTTGGTATTGTAATTTACATTTTACCAAGGTTTATATTTTAGACTTCAGTGGACGTCATGTAGAGTTAGCCCCAGTTTTAGCCTCAGGCGGTCCACAAAGACCGTTAGGTAACATACAAACGCTAGCGTTAAGGTCTGTTTTCCCTCCAGAATGTAAAGGTTGGGCCTGCTATTTGCCTAGGTACGGAGGATATACTGTAAATCTACAGAATTTTCCGTTTTAGGATTAACAGAAGTGTCCGTGAATGGTATGGAGAAAATGCTGTAAATCAACAAAAATTTCCATTTTAGGGTTGAAAAAAATGTCCGTAAATTTAAGAGAAAATGTCCTGGTTATTTTCTGCCAGGACATTATGTTTTTCTTTTTTTCTTGGAGTGTAATGAATGTATTTGGTATTGTAAAGAGAGACAATGAGGAAGAAAGAGTCCAGTTGTGGACGTTAACCAAATCTTCTTCCTGTCTGTCTCTGGTGCACCAGTTTCATAAAAAAAAAAAAAAAAATGCAACGGTCAGTTTAAAGTATTGACTTAACTTCATAGTCGTTTGTTCATTTTATATGCAGCTGCTTTTCACAACCGCTTAAATTCATTTCTTTTCAAATTCCATTTACTGATTTCAGTAAAAAATCATTAGCTCAGACGTACAAGGACTGTAGAAAAGAAGTATCTGACTGCACAATGATTTTCAAGAGTTACCATCTGGCTCTTCACTGAAAACAATTCAAGGTTACAACTGTCATTCCACCAATGTTTTCTTGAGTGCTTTAAAAGGGAACACCATCCAGCCACAGTAAAGAGGGAGAAAGTGATCTCAGTAAGCTCTGCGAGGGGCTCGCCGTCTCTTTCGCTTCCTCTTGCTTTTTCTTGTTTCCATATCCGGCTTTCAGACATATTTGGGAGTCTGGCACACACTAATTAAGGAGTAAAGTGTCGGTTTGATTTGGCTATCAAGCTAATTAGGACAAAACCTCCTCCAGTACAAGTGCTCATCACCATCTTGCTGGCCAATTACCAACTGGAAGGAGTATTTTGTTTCAGAGTGTTTGTGGGCCTGTGTTTCTTTATGTGCTTATTGATTTTTTATGCATCAGCGCACATTTGTGTAACTACAAATCCTCTTTTTGGGCTCTTATGTTTTTAATCTCGATCACCATTCCTTCCTCTATCCTTCCATCGCTCTCTCAGCTACCTCTGTTCCCCTGCAGTAGCCGCATACTGCAGCTCTCTGTCGTCACGCGTATACCCTGGCTTATCGCTGATGTCAGCCATCACTTAAAGAAGCACAAATCTGATTGTTCAAAAGGAACACGCAGCCCTGGTTTTCTCTGTGGTTTGGAAGATCAAACTAGTGCAGCTGCCGTTTGTGTCAATAACCTCTTCCAGCCGCAGAAGGATGCACTTTCCCAAAAAAAAAAAAAATAGAGCAATCTCAATTTTGAGAATGAAGCTTCAAAATGTGGTGGCTGCAGAAAAAATAGATGATCAGCTGCAGAAAATCTGCCCCGGGGGAAGAGAGAAAGTTACTCTGTTAAAGCATCATCTAACCTTTATGGTACGTACGTGTCTATATAGGTATGAAAGAGAGTTCTGAAAAAAAAAAAATGGGGCAGCGGAAATGTTGCAGATTTCTACCCATGAATGCTCTCTCCCCTGTGGGGTAATAGGATATGATGGCTGAACTTAAGATGCACATATGCTTGGCCTCGCATGCCAATACAGTTATTCTGACATCCAACACATACCAATACTGTATGTTCACGAGGAGCCATTATGTCTGTGTGTCAGCGGCATTAATGGAGATATGAATGAGTAGGAGGCTGCAGACTCACATTATTGAGAATATATCTCCGTATGCAAACACACACACTGAATGAAAATGCTTGTTTTAGAAGTACAGAAGGCAAATATGTCAGATGAAATCACACAATATGCCTGTGACAGAAAAGAGCATCCCATTCCTTCTAGTTGAGATGCCATAAATGCTCCATATTTTCCCAAATTAATACCAGTAAGAGATAAATAAAAAAATAAAAAATGCTTACTGAGTGATTCAGATTCCAGGTTGGTAAAAATGTTGTTTTTTATTTACCTCTCGTCAATTTATTTTCCCCTGTGAAGCTTGAACATTTATTTGCTCTCTTTCGCTCTTCTGAGAGACGGAGGAGGAAAAAGTAGAAATAAGAAAACTGGACTTCTGGTTCAGAAAATCACACTAGAAATAGAAGTTAACACTAAGCTAACACAAGCGCTACAGCTAGTATTTACTTTTGAATTAATTTGACTCTCGAAAATTAAAGACTGCGTGATTCTAGTCATTTAGTGTCAATGTATTTTAATCATACAGACGGCAGATACCGTTGTTCATCTAATGGTTAAAAAAACACCACTGTTGAAATGACAATTCCCCTTCCTAATCATCCGTTTCCCTAGCAGTTTTGTCCTTCCTCGTGCACATTTTTTTCCCCTCTTCGCTCTCAAAGATCATTTTGCAGACTAACAAGCGCTGAAATCTGTTTTGTGCTCTCTTAAATCTTTTCTACTTCCATATATGCTCAACTCTCTACTTTAAGGTGACAGTGATTATACCAATTAGCTAAAGTGGCAGTAGGCAGTATATATTTTTGGCATCATTGGGAAAAAAATCCATAATAACCTTTCAGCATATTGTAATTCAAGTGTTCTGAGAGATAACTAGACTTCTGCTCCTCCTCATGGCTCTGTTTTCAGGCTTGTGTGACGGGAGACTTTGACCAATCACAGGTCATCTCAGAGAGAGAGAGAGAGAGAGCGTTCCTATTGGCTGTGTTCCGATCATGTGACCAGAACTTGCAGTTCCTTCAACAGATTTCACAATGGTGGCGGCGTCACTAACTTTCTCATTTTACAGCCTAACTGTGCACTACAAGATGATTCTGAAAACATCTGAGGAGAGAAATAGACATTAACGTAACATAATATTGATTCATATTCGATCAGCGCTGCCTAGTTTGACCGTTTGGTCGGAGTTTGCGAGTGATTGACAGCCGGCTCTTATAGACAGAGACACACGATTTTGTTTCAGGTTACCTGTTTCATGCACTACTGTCACAATATAGGGACCGTTTTATAAAAACTTTTTTTAACCACATTTGCTCCAATCTTGCCCACTTCGGCTTTAAATTGACCAATGAAATCACAATTTATTAGTAAAGAAATTAAAATTAAAGCATTTTTTCCAGGGTAATGCAGAAATCACCTAAAGATAAATGAAGATTTCAGCCACTTGTGTTCATCTTTGTTTGTATTTTCATGATTTCTGCACATGCAACACATTTTTCTGCTTGTCTTTTATTCATTTATCAGGGGCACAACTCCTTCACATGTTTCAAATATAATATTTATAACTCTGACCCACATGTGGCCGTTGCTGCTTGTGACCTACTTGCTGGATCTCCTTGTGTTAAGATGGGGGTTTGGTTTCTTGAGTCAGAGTTTGATTGCAGGGAGAGGGTTTGCTTTTATATATTTGCTGCTGAAGGAGAGGTTGCTGGAAACAAACCCTGGGTTCAGACAATGCATACAGTCTAAAATACTGTCTTTAGTATTCAAATGTTTGCAGATGACGCTGTCATAGTGATTTTAAAGGATGGGATTGTTGTCTTTGATTTTGTATAATCTTGAGCCAACTGCATCTCACAGTTGTCGACGGGTCAATCTGTACCGACCAGTCAGCAGTCAGAGTGTTATGAGTGTTTCTTTCAGAGAGACTGCCAAAACACAATCGACTCATTTATGTCCATTAACTCTGATTACGTTATTTATCAGAGGATAGTTAAGATGCCACTATTGATGTTACTCATTTTAATAGTTTCTTTGGATGATGGTGTTTTTTGTTTTTTTCATGAGCCTGGCTGCAAAGAATTCAAAATATAACATAAATGAATCAGTAGCAGGTTTACCTCTGGTGTTACTCGTGACTTTACACAAAACATTCCTCCTTCAAACAAAACCTCTCTAATCCCAGGCCTGGATAGTCATCCGTTATCATCCATCTCATCCCGATCTCTCCCTGCTGACCTTTGTTCTTCCTTTTCATCCATCTCCACCCTTTGATCTCTCTCTCTCTCTCTTCCATGTGTTTCTCGGCTGCTCCCGGTCTGTTCATGTCAGACTCACATTCTTGCATCATAAGCTCTTGTCAAGTTTAGTGTTCTCATTCGACACCACGTTTGATTCCACACAAACTCAGTATACGTGCAGTACGTGTCTAAACTCAAAAACAGTCTCAGCACAATCACACATCCATCTATCTGTCCCCTCCATTCATCAATCCATCTTTCATCCCCGCGGTGAGCTAAACATCTGTTTATCCATCCATCTCAGTAGCCTATTAAATCTCCATGCATCTCTGTCCTTTTCCATATTTACAATTCAGTCACCCATGCGTCCAACCGTTCAGCCACCTTTCAAGGGCTCGCCTGCCTGCACACACACACTCACACACACACAGATTAAGGTACAGGCACTAATTTGCTTACATTACACATACGCCTATATTTCCACAGAAGTTTCAATATATTGTCATCTAGATATAAACAGCTATAAGAAATATTGTGGATGGATGGGTTACACCTCACGATGCCCATTATGAAACATAGGGCGTGTATAACTTTCAACTTTCTTTCTTTCTCAATGTAAGTCTATGGGAAAAAAGTATTTTTGGGCCCAATGGCATCACGTGACAGACACGGAAGTTGCAGTACTGCCATTTGGCCACTACAAAAGTTGTGATCGACGACCGGGCGCTTCCTGGGTGCTTGGTGTTACTTTTGGTTGCAAAAAGACCAAGATGGCAAACTCGAGTAGTCTACAAACCAATTGGTGACGTCACGGTGCCTTCGTCCACCTCTTGTATACAGTCCATGCTTATACCACTTATATACCCCCAGTCTGCATTGGGTGAGTCAGACTACTAAACCAGAGACCTACATTAAAGTCAGACTATTAAAGTTGTTTTTTGCAGTGGTGAAACACATACTGAAGGGTGTCTGGTGGAGGCTTTAATGCCATCACTCTAAACTTTGATTTCAGGAGCATCACCTCCATATCACTTGACAGTTGACAGCTGCTGAATGCCATTACATTTACAAGATACGCTGACAGAAAATCAAAACCAGCCAATGATGAGTCATTTCAAAAATGTAATGTGAGGCATGATGAACCACAATGTGATGCTGGAACAAAAATCTCACTATGGTTTCAAATAAAACTTATCTACGTGAGTGAAAGAAAGGTGAGCGAGATCTTTTTCAGGATATTGCCTTCCTCTGTGAGTGCTCTGGCTTTGAGGCTTCAAATCTCTCACCTGCAGTGAACCATTGAAACCCCAAATAAGCTTGTCACCTGATATGCATCAGAGGTTGAGTTTGGTGCATTCAGACCTTCTACTTACAGTATAAATGTAATCATACTGAGGACTGAGGCAAGTGTGTTTTGAAATGTTCTCTATGGAGTTATTAAAATGTCAAATATCCTTTTCTTCTGCATAGCATGTCAGAGAAACTTTGTGCAACTATTCTCCCGGCAATCTCAAATAATACAATTGAAAAGGTGTCAGATCTTCATTTCTCTTGACAGTCATGAAATGCCAGTGAAAAGCTCTACTAAACATTTTCATTGCTGTGGATTTGAGAGAAGCATTTGTGAAAACAAAGTGTAATCCTTTTTATGTTTCATTTTATTACTTGACCTGATTACCTAATTTTCTAATAGTCAGCAGGGATGGGTTGGATAATCAGGTTGGAGATAACAGGCTTGGACCTTGGTTTAATGAGACTAAAATAAATGATTTTGCTGTTTGAAAGCGCAGCGGTCTTCCCAGTATACAGTGCACGAGTGTCTGCTAATGAGGGCCTGCGTCATTAACAAGCTCTCAGACTAACTGATGGGAGAGAGAAGTGGGTGAATGTAGTGCAGCTACTGCTCTCTGATCAAACGCATATTCAGAAGGACTATCGTTCAAGAGGGAGCTGTGAACTTTTTTACAACTGGCTTGTTTTAGCATGTGTGTGGTGTTGCATACAGCTTCCTGACAGTCCTCGAGAGCCACTGGGCTGCAGGGTTCTAAACCTGACTAGCCAGGTGTGGCTCTTTAGCAATCAGGGTGGAACAGAACCTGCCACACACCTGCACTCAAGTGCTTAAAGGGCTTATTTTATATCATTCTGCAGCTTCATAGTGGTGTTCATTATGTATTCAAATCCAAACATTCAACTCCTTACATTCAATTCAAATTTTGTAATCGTCAATTGCTATTTTCTCTTCAAGCCCTTCTAAAATCTGCTTCCCACGTGACCTGAAGGTTTCTGCATGATGACGCTGCAACGTGTACAGTACATATACAGCTGTTTAGTCAGTGTATTAACATTACATACAGAAACTTAGATGGCTCCCAGTTTGAAGAAGCAGACAGGAGTACCGGCAGGAAGTTAAGCGATGTACTGCTGTGGACGCCACGTTTAGTTTGGATCTGAAAGTCACACAATAACTCAAACAAACTAACAGATCAATGCAGCTGTAGTCCAGCAACTCCTGTGTTCAGACAGGTAAAATGGTTGTTTTTGTGAATGGAGTCTGGTCTGGCCTTTAAGATTGCTATATAATGGCTTTAGTCCTTCATTGCAATGGGCTGTCTGAGGGTAAGATAAAGTGGTGAACATATTGTAAATATAACATACACTTAAAGAGATATTGATTTTTTTGGAGTCCACAGATGCTTTACCTCGCCGTCAGACAGCCCTTTCTGACGGGGAAATGAAGGCGTTATATTGCGATATTACGGTCTTCAAGACTAGACTAGACTCACAACACTAATTTTTACCTCACAGAACGCGGGAGTATACATACAACCCCACTTCAAAATATCCCAACCAACCCTTTCAGTTATTTACAAATTTAGCACAGCTAACGTTGACTCAGCTAGTGCTAGTGTTAAAATTATTCATAACCTTATTGATTAGCTCACTTTTACTACATCACTGCTTTTTGCCATGACTGAGTGGGCATTTCCATTTCCAGGAAAACGAACATTTTGCTGATATATTCAGTGTGAACATCTTGCAACTTTGCAGACGCGCTCATTAAAAAAAGTTTCCTTATTGTGTTAATCAAAACTGTAATATGGGTGTTTCCTTCAAAACATATTTTCTCCACATGATTTAAACAGAAGGGAGAGTTTATATGGCCACATAACAGATTGTTAGTGCAGCTCTAAATCAGCCATCTGTTTAGGCTGACGTGGGATTAGGTATCATGACCTAAACAGAACTCAAAGTCCTGGTTTTAAACCTGAACTCTTGTCTAAACATGCATAACATTACAAGTCATTTATATAATGTACATACTGAGGAGGGTTACGTTGAGCATGTCCATCTGGTCTGAGGAAATATTTCTTGAACAGATGACATTTTGGAGAAACATGGTTTTCATCCAATGACAATTGTGAAAATGGAAACTCGCAAGTTCAGTTATGTTGTTAGACTTCACTTTGACCGTCTTGGCTTTCTGGCTTTCACTCTTTCGCTTTGTTTCAGTCATTTCCCTCCTCCATCACTTCTCACCTTTTTCTCTTTCTTTCTCTCACCTTGGACAAAGTGGTAGGAAGTGTGAAAAGCTCTGGAGTGCAACATGTCCGCCTCTAAATTCAAGTGTTTACCATCTGGGAATACCCGGCACGGCCAGCCGGACCCTGTAGTAGCTCACAGTACATGTGTTAACCTGTGTTTGGTAGCTGCCCCCTTGACAAAGTGAGAGGCAGTGAGAGGAAGCAAAAAACAGATGGAGAGGGGAGACAAAGACTCAGAACTATAAGGAATCTGCTAAGTTATATTTGCAATATTTCAATTCAAACAGCACCTGGAACATCTGTAAAAACTTGTATATTTAATCAGAGAACTTGCAGCTTTAGGAATTGAACAGTTTAACGTCAAACCATACTAAACATGTACGGATCAATCAAACCCTTGGGGTATCAGAGGCCCTATCACAATTATTTGACTATATATCTCTCCTGATAATTGAATATGTGATTGATATTATGTGTAAATGTGTGTTATCTTCATTACAGCACATTATACAAGTAATGTTGTAGCTCAGTTTTGTGGGCCGTAACTTAGGTTTGTGAGCTCGGATGAACAGTCACCATGACACCATGATGGTAAAATATGCAAATGATTGTGGTATTAATGTAGAATGTGTTAAAATAATATTATTCATAATGGGGGGAAAGAAAAAGGTGTTGGAAAGTGAATGACGGGCTGTTGGCAGCTGTATGTGGCCTTTGTCACTCACAGTTATGACAGTGTAATTGCAATAAATCTGATGTGGAAAGCTGTCAGCTCCTAAACCTGTTGCCTTAATTAAATCAACTTTGCTCATAATGGAGGTGTTGGTTGTCATTCCTGCTACAAAAGACTCGAGGAAGCTGAGGGCAGGTTACAAAATGAAATCCTGACAGTTAAAATGATGTATGGAAGGTGGTAAAATAGCCACAGCTTATTGTTTAAAAATCCATTTGTAATGTGTGTGGGTATTGATTATTTTACAACGTATTGATGTAAATGCAGCATGCCCTTTCAGCTGTCTTTGGTCCATTCGGAGGAATGAAAGAGGGAGGCTGTGTTTGCACAGTCCAAACAGTATATTCATTTTCAATAGGCATGTAAACAGCTTAGTGGGAATATTGTCTTTTTCGGAATAAGGGCAAAAAAGGTGAATATTCTGTGCATGTAAACGTAGTCACTGTGATGTTTTGTTGTTTGTTACCTGACTCTGTCTGTCTGTTATTGTACCTGCTTGCTGGATATAATCATTTATTTGGACTCTGTAAACATATCTCAATAATAAATCACTGAATTCATCCTGCTGCCTCCTCAACTGTCTGCATTTTGGGTCCAATTCCTGTTCCAGTATTCACTGCACTGTGACAGATAAGATAACACAATATCAGCCTGATAATGGCCTGATTTGACAGACGCAGGGTGTTACAGGTTGGGCACGGAAAATAGTTCTTTCACACTGTGTCTAGGATACCGAAAAAATAGCCCAGGCAGAAAGACAGTTGTGTACCAATGTTCTGCTTTGTTGACGTCTACAACACGCTCAGTGATGCAGTGATGGACATTGTGGTTGTCGACCTTTGTGGTCCTGGTGATCCATCTCTTGCCTCCTCCTACCTGATCATGTTTGAATGTCACGTGGGATGTGCAACAATGCAAACTATTGGTGCCTTCAAATGGGGTCGTGTTGTTGTTCATGAGTTGAGCCCATATGAACACCCCCTCTTGTGGTATTCACAACCTCATAAGTGGAAAGTGTCTGAAAGCTCAGAGTTTACGAGTTGTGACGTGTTGGTTGACATCAGAAATGGCGGAGGCCATGGAAGTACATTAGGTCTGAGGAAAATCATGATTATTCCGAATGGCCTAATCTTTTTCCTCTTTTGCATCTGTCATCGACGCGCTTTGAGTTCAGGCTGGTGCACGCCAAGGGTAGAGTACGAGCAGGGAGGCAGGGAGGTATCTAATTGGTTCTTTCCAAGCGGACCGCGAGGCAGTGATTGGTAGACGTTTTTACAGGATTACAGCAGCTACAGATGACGGCTCTTTTCCCGTCCTTTTTCAGAGCTCATCAGGAATGGATCGCTGTCGGGGTGTAAAGACTATTTCAACCAATACAACAAATAGACTGGAGAACATCATCAACCCTGTCTTTAACCACTTGAACTCCAAGCATATCGTGTACATGACTTCCCATGTTGTAAGCACAAGTTCACGAGTTTCATTTGAAGGCACCATTAGATGGGTTAAAGAGTTCAGAACGTAATTTCACAGCACTCAAGTGTCTAGAACCTGCTCTCAGGGTACGATGTTGGAAAAAAAATGTTTCAGTATCTTATTTTTTTATTAACAGATGTTCTTTTTTTAAATTGTTGAGACCCTAATAATCCTGAGACTGCATCGCTTTTAGCTTTGCTGCAGGTCAGTGTCTTCCAACGCGAAGAAACTGGTAGTTTGTAAAACTAGACTTTTCAAGTAGCTTAAACAAAGAGCTGCAAGAGTGTGTGTGTGTTTGTGTGTGTGTGTGTGTGTGTGTGTGTGTGTGTGTGTGTGTGTGTGTGTGTGTGGCCAATGTGCCTACAGGGATGCTGTGAAGGGTTGATTGGGTTGGTGGCCTGCTCTCTGACAATCTGCTGTAACGGTGCCAGGATGATTTATACCAGGCTTAACATGGCTGTCTCATGAAAACACACACTTTCTCCGATTTGTTCATTTCCCTGCTCCGTCTTTCCCCACATCTCAATCTTTCTTCCTCCCTTTTCCGTCTTCCTCACCTAGAAAAGTGAGTGATGTTGTATCTGGATTCTTGTTTCCCAGCGAGGTGCCCTCTCCTTTCTCCTTACTTTCTCCTCCCCGGAATTTTAATCTGCTTCTCAGTCACTCACTAACCTCTTGTCCTCCTTTATTTTTTCCCTCCTTCCCTTCACCTCTTTTCTGTGTCTCACTTCGCTCTTCTTTCCTCCATCAATCCTCTTCTTTCTCTCTACTTTTTAAACATCCTATCATTGTCAGTATTTCTTTTCTCTATCAGTCTAACATTCGTTTCACTTAAATTGCCTGCCTCTCTCTCAGTCTCTTTCCTCTCTTCCTCTCTAGTACCATCCTCTCCCATCTGTCTCCCCCCCACCTCCCCCGTCTTGGTATTTTATACAATGGCAACTGACATTTCTGGCTAATGCCGCCTTCTTCTCCCTCTTGGCCTTTACGCTACCTCCTGTGCTTCTTTTTTTTCTTTCTTTTACATTCTTTTTTTATAGCTCCTTTTTTCGGTCCATCTCCGATTCTTCTTTCTCTCCCCTCATTTAGTCCTCTCTATCCCACCGGACTCCTCTCACAGGAGGAAACCTTTGGCTTTCCCTCTGGCTTTTACTTGTTCACAACTCAAATCTTTCTTTTTGATTCTGAATGTCCTTGGCTTCTCACTCCCAGTGTGCATACTTTGTTTTTCCTTCTTTTCCTTCCTGCAAAAATGTTTCTCCTTTTTGCCATCCTGAACTCCACCCTTGATTACTTATTTTTAATTTTTGTACTTATGTTGTCCTTTGCTTATGTTCTATTTCTTTCTTATCTTTTCTTGACTCCACTACATATACAGTCCTTCCATCTATCCCTCCAGCCTTTGCAATTCAGTAAATGGCTGAAATTGAACAAAAAACCCGGAGGAAGACTTGATATAATATTTGTACTTTTCAGCTGAACTGAACTCCGGTGGACTACACACGCCGAGGTGCAACTTTACAAAGTAGTGTGGCAACACTGAAAGACCGGAGGCATATTTACACAGCAAACCCTTCCAAATCGTTCCAGCAGGACTGGTGACACAGAATGGATCTTCTAGCCCGACTCGATGTCTAAACACAGCGCTGCGAGGCAACGGCAAAGCGGTGCTTTGTCGCCTCTGCCCCCGCGGCAATCACGGCGGCTGTTTTCTAGAGCAGGGATACGACTTGTACCAAAGTAGGGCAGAGTGTGTCTGCAGGCAGAGCTGGGAAGAAGCAGTGATGGAGAGCAGGGGACAGGAGGTGGACTCACAGAGCAAATATGGATTTTGTATAGTTGTATTTATGGTTCTGTGTCTTCTTATTCTAATCTGATCTCAACTCAGTGACTCCTTGTTTCTACTTTGTCCTCTAAGAAGAAAACTATCATTTTAATTCTAACTTTTACTTGGAACTCTTGGCTGACATTAAATTAAAATCTCCATGTACTGGTCAAAGGCTGGTGCTCAGTACTTCTTCATGTGTTTGCTTTCTAATGACATTTTGACATCAGTGGAAAATACTCAGGGAGAGTGTGGTTTAAATATTAATGTCTTGGCTCAGATTTTGTGGTCTTCTCTCTTTTTGTGGTCATGACAACTTCACAGCTCAGTCTGCTACTGAGACTTGTTCATACAAATCCACTCTGAGAACAGGATGTAAAATGTAAAGAAAGCACCCCCTAAGCACAGGATGCAGTGATCCCTTACAAGATAGATAGTGGAAGCGGAGGAGAATGCCTCGTGAAATATGCGGCCAACGGCAGGCTTATACCCACAGTCTACGTCCAGTGAGTCAGACTAGTTACTTGCCGATTAAGAAATACACTTGATTCTTATAAAATAAACTTCCTCACTTCTTCACTACAAGGAGTCAGTGAAACCTGTCCAACCTTATCCACTTGTTCTATATGTAGTGAGTGATTGCAGTGCAAAGGTGTAGTGTATAGCCTTATCCTCTCTTATCCCCTCTCCTATCCCATTCCTTATCAGCCCCAGAGGGAGAGCAGGGATTAAAAAGTCCTGGAGAGAGAAAGGTAAGTGCAGTAGAGGAGGAGGGGGTGGGGAGGACTTTAATACCTTGTAAATTCCATATTCTTATCTGGTTTCTAGCTTTGTATCAGATCTAGAGTTTGCACACTGTGTATGATTTGGGCTGATACCAACTAGGTCAAGAGGGGTAGTGGTAGCAGACTAACATCAGGTTAAAATGATCACTGGCTGGCTGCAGAAAGAGGGGAATGGGTTAAAAAGATGATACAAGTTGAGAAGTGAAGATGTAGATGGTGAAAGGGAAGAAGAAAAAACAAACCAAGAACTTTAGAAACAGAAAATTGTGGGATCACAGTGATTAAGATGTCAACGTTCATTCGCCGGGGCTGACGTCAAGATACTCCAGGCTCCGAACGGCGGAGCTGAGACAAAAGCTTTCTCTTGTTCACTTTCAGGCCTTTCGCCAGACTAACAATGCTCTAATAGAACAACACCGAGCATACAATGGGCCCTCGCGATGGGTCCAAAAATAAGTGCAGTCAAGCACGAGTACTTCAAGTGCAAGTGCTCGGTGGAAGTGAGTCATTTGAACTGAAATATTATCGTTACCAGTTAACACCTGCGATGCCACAGACCTGCCAGCACAGGTCCATTTATTGTTAAGGTTACACAACAACATGCAAGTTGTGGTCCCTTTATGCTACGCAAGAAAAAACATAACCAACTGTATCGCTTGCCAGACGGCAGCAGAGTGAACAGGCTGTTGATAGGCTGGGTATTGTCTTTTAGTATCCCTTGGGCTCTGCACAGGCACCTCATCTCACTGATATCACCAATGCTCAGGAGATGGGTACCAATGATGTTCTGGGTGGTTTTCATCACCTGCTGGGCTGCAGAGCCCTCCTGTCCTGGGCCATGCACAAACCATGCCAGTTTGTAATGTTTCCAGTCAGGATGCTTTCTATTGCTCCTCTGGAAAAGTTAACAAGAACTTGGCATGAGAAGGGGTGTGTGTCTTTGCCTCCTTTTTTTCTAAAAATCAACAATCAGCTCCTTGGTTTTGCAGGCGTTGAGGCGAGGTTGAGGTTGTTCTCTGAGCACTACTCGGAAAAGTCAATTAAAATCCTGTTATTCTCCTGTTGTGCATCAGTAGCTAATATTGAAGACTTTAGATTTGGCGTTAACAACCCATTTTCCTAAGTGAAGAAAACATCAAGTGTGTTTGTGTTTGTTGCGGCTGCAAAAGTGGCGTTTTGAGGACATATAGATCTTGATGCAGTTGTTACTGTGAAGAGCAACACCCACTGTTGTTGAAGAGGAAAAGATCAAATAATACTGAAATAACCTGAAAGTCTCAGCAGCTAGAGGAGAGACTGCCTTGACATTTTGTACAGGATATTCACAGTCACCACAGAAGGAAGCCTACTGATTTTGGTGATCCCCTGACTGCACCTCAATGAGGTTGACATTTTTTGGCTTTTAGAGAAATGTCTTGAAAGCTACTGGATGGATTGCCGTGACATTTGGTACAGATATTTGGGGTTCCCAGAGGATGAATCCTGATACACTTTGGTAATCCTCTGACTTTTTTTCTTGAGTGCCACCAGCAGGTCAAAGTTTTTGCCTATACTTTGAAATATCTCGACATCTACCAAATGGATTGGCACAAAATTTGGTACGAACACTCATGGTTTCCAGAGGATCAATCCTAGTTTCTTTGGTCATCTCCTAACTTTTCCTCATGAATCTTTATTCTACTTGTCTGGCATTAATGCTGTCATTGAAATACAACTGTCTTTCCCTCTGTGATCATATGACAGCAGGTTGAAAAACGTACAATAAAAGTGGAAAGACGAATTAAATAAGAATAAACAGGTTTGTGTGATTTTATGGAAGTTTATGTTGGTGTGTGTTCACCACACAGGATGCATCCATTCTTGGCACCAAGATAGCAGTATAAGCTGCTGGATTGGCATCGCCACCCCCACGACCACGCCTCTCCTCCCACTGGAGTCACCAACATATGAAACAAGTACAGTCTAGGAAGTGGCTTCAGTATGTCTCAGGAAAACACCAGCTCGCTGGTACAACACTGCGTTCCGTGCACTGCACCAACACAACAATAAAGCCCTCCATCTAGCGCCATCATCAGGTCATAATTTCAATTTGTCCAGTACATTGGTTTGGCCAAGAGCCTGCAAAACTAAAGAGTCAGACTCACCTTTACTTTGTGTTTGGTGCTAATTAGCAAATGTCTGCACTAAGACAATAAACTAAGATGATCACCATGGTAAACATAATACTTGCTAAACACAGCACATTGGACAAATGGAGCAGGAGATGGACGGGCGGTTCGGTGCGGCGTCAGCAGTTATGTGGGCGTTGTACCGGACTGTTGTGGTGAAGAGGGAGCTGAGTCGGAAGGATAAAGCTCTCGATTTACCAGTCCATCTACGTTCCGACCCTCACCTATGGTCATGAGCTTTGCATAGTGACTGAAAGAACAAGATCAAGCTGCCAAAATGAGCTTCCTTCATGAGGTGGCTGGTCTCAGCGAGTCCTTAGAGATAGGGCTCCTTTAAGTGAAAAGAGGCCAGCTGAGGTGGTTCGGGCATCTGATCTGGACGCCTCCCTCTTGCTTTTTTCCAGGCACGTTCAACCGATAGACCCAGAACACGCTGGAGGGATCATACATCTCGCCTGGCGTTCCCCAGGAAGAGCTGGAAAATGTTGCTGGGGAGAGCGACCCCTGGAATCCCCTACTACGCCTGCTGCCCCCGCGACCCCGCCCCGGATAAGTGGAAGATAACGGATGGATGGCATCAGCCCATTAGCACTGTCAATGTGAGCATGTTGTGACATTAGTATGTAACTCAGAACACCAGCGTGCAGACTCACAGAGCTGCTCGCGTAGCTGTAGACTTGTATTTTTTTTTCTAGCAGCAGTTCAAAGGAATAAACAGCACAGTAATGTTTGCCAAGTGCTCGCTGGACCCAAAGACCCAATCGTGGTGCTTCTTTAAAAGATGGAGTGTAACATGAGATCGAGATCAACAAACTGACCTTTATCATCTTTTATTTATCCAGGGATGGTTGGCTGAGTTGGCAGCTGCCCACTACACCCACAGCATCTACTGTCAGACACTAAACAGCCTCACTATGAGTGTTAAGATCATTCTGGTTTACCAAAGGTCAAATGAAAAATAAAGCGTAATGCAGCCATTTTGCCCGTTATCCCACACACATCTTCTCAGTCTGTGGACCTGAGCAGTCATCTTAAGGACACTTCCCAAACTTCAGACTATCACCTCTGTTTCATACTTTTTTGAGACATTTAATGATATGAATAACTGTATAAAATGCACAACAAATATGTTTAGAATTCTACAAATCAACTTGGATAATACAACATTTTTTTCCTCTCAAAACAAATTAATTAGAACGAGTCCAGAACAGCAACAGTGAGTAACTTTCAGAACGGCTGTGTGATGAAGATAATGAAAAAAGGAAGTGGGGATGAATGAATGTTGGCTTTGTAATAACTTGAATAAGATGGGAATGAAAGAAGGGTACATTCAGACAAAAGATGGCAGGTGATGGTGAAGTTTGAATAGAACAGAGAAGCAATGTACCAAACAGGTAGACTGACTCATATTGTGTTCGTACAAAGCACATCCAAATGTTTCCTTTGTCTTTTTTTTTTTGAGATGTCAGGAAATGTACTGTTAAATATTAATTTCCTGGCTCTAAAATCATTTTTTCGTGTTGAAATGTTTAATGAAAAGAGCAGTGTTAAGAGTGTAATTTTCCTTCTCTGCATTTGACCCCATTCCTCTTCCCTGTTTTGTATGCGTCAGTAATACACAACATTAATAAACCTTCCCTTCCTTCCTTCCTGGCCTGATTCACAACTTTGAACTGACAACCTCTTTCCTGGATGGTGCAGTTGATGTTCCCGTCAACAGGTAATACCACAGAGGCCTGTCGCCTATGGGTGTCAACACTGGCTTGCAACGTGGATGTCAAAACCGCGGCGCTAACAGTGTGAAAAGTGCAGACTTGGTATGCTCTGTGACAAAAATCCATTGCCGCCTCCTGACTCGGAGAGCCAGTGTTATGTGGAGATCGCACCTATAATTTATGAGTTAACCTGCAGTCTCGGCTCTCTCTCTAAGGACTCGCTGAGACCAGCCACCTCACGAAGGAAGCTCATTTTGGCAGCTTGATCTTGTTCTTTCAGTCACTATGCAAAGCTCATGACCATAGTTGAGGGTCGGAACGTAGATGGACTGGTAAATCGAGAGCTTTATCCTTCCAACTCAGAAATCAGGATTTTTACGTTATTGTTATATTTCACAAGCAGAATTAGTTACTCTTAAAGGCCAAAACACGTGTAAACCACATGCTAGCAGCAGAATCACTTGCATTCACACATTCTATTTGGATATGTTCACTCCCCTTTCATGCTGTTTAGATTCCTGTTCCTCTCCTGTATTCTTTTGGCTGCTGCTCCTGCAATGTTTTCCCAGTGTTCAACTCTTCACCTTTTTCACCAGCAGCTCGGTGTTTTGATAGTTCCACCTTCATCCCTCTCAAGTCAGATGTTCAAGCTCCTGTCTCAACACCTGTCACTCATCTTGAGAAGCTGACTACCTCAGAAGCCTCCAGCCTGAGGCTGAGGTGATCTGGCAGACATGAATCCAAACTGGAGCTCCAGGAGGGGAAAAAGGGTAAACACCCCAATACTAATGTTCACCATGTTTTTAAATGCCTCCTGTCTGCTTCCTGATCAGATGTTCTCAGGTTTTCAGTCTTGTTAGCAAGAAATCAAAATGAAGTCGGCGAGATTGGAGCAAATATGATTGAAATTTTTATTCAGTTATTTTTATAAAACAGTTGCTATAACCTGACAGTAGTACATGAAACAGGTAACCTGAAAAAAATCATGTGTCCTCTGGTGCTCCTAACGGAATCTGCAAGATTTCACAGACTGGAAGAAAACAAGCAGTAAGAGCTGATCTGAGGTCTGCTGTCCATCTGCTGTCTATGAGAGCTGGCTGTCAATCACTCACAAACTCTGACCAAACGGTCAAACTAGGCAGCGCTGATCAAATATGAATCAATATTCTGTTACGTTAATGCCTATTTCTCTCCTCAGATGTTTTCAGAATCATCTTGTAGTGCACGGTTTAGCTGTAAAATGAGGAAGTTAGTGACGCTGCCGCCATTGTGAAATCTGGTGAAGGAACGCCAAGTTCCGGTCACATGACCGGAGCACAGCCAATAGGAACGCTCTCTCTCTCTGAAACGACCTGTGATTGGTCAAAGTCTCCCGTCACAGGCTACATTTTCTAAAACCTGAAAACAGAGCCATGAGGAGGAGCAGAAGTCTAGTTATCCCTCAGAACTCTTGAATTACAATATGCTGAAAGGTTATTATGGAAGTTTTGCCCAATGATGCCACAATCATAATTCCTACTGCAGCTTTAATGGAAAGTTAAGCAAGATGCAACAGGAATTTTGAGTTGAACATTGTAAGGGAGGGCCTTAAGGAACACTATTTGCTATTTTAGTAGTAAATAAATTGATTTAATGTAGCACCTTTTTATAGAACGAGATCACAAAGTGCTTCAGAGGAATTAATTCATTAAAATGAAAATAAATGAATAAATGAAAATATTAACGAATAGATCAAATAATAACCTGTACAGTGATTGTCCCTTAATGTGCACAGTTTGGATCAAGATGCAGATCAAAAGTGTCTTTACTTTATTATCATTTATTTGTATTATTGTAAGGACACATATGTATTGTGTGTGTCTCTTTATATTTATTATAATGTGCATATTTTTATTGTATTAATCGTTTTTTTCTTCTTTTTTTTTTACTTGACGGAGATCTGTATATTCCAATGCCCTTGTACACTTGTACTGGAGCAAATAGCAAATAAAAGTCTTGAATCTTATTGACTTGACCAAAACATATACTGCAAACTTGATAACATACGGCATCATATCTATATAGACTGTATATCCCATATCATACGACCTAAATCATGTCAACAGTGTGCTATAAATAATTGACCTGGATCACGCTAACCCACACCCTGCTAACTATCACAGTTGAACTCCTGCAGTTTCGGAGAGCGATCGGCTCCGGATGCATCTCGTTAGCGCGGCCCACCGGAGGCCTGTGCTACTTCAAACACCTCCATGTGGCTGCTGCTACTTGCTGAGCCTGCTGCCTGCTGCTGCCTATAAATAGAAACCAATCTGCAACCCCACCTAATGAGCACAATCCACTTCAGACCGAACTGTCAACAACCAGCCACTGAGGGTGTGTGTGTGTGTGTAAAGATACAGCTGACCATGCTGTTTTGATCGTGGGTCTGCTGCAAATCACTGCTCTGCCAAGGAGTGTGTGTGTGTGTGTGTGTGTTAGGGTTCCTGCTATCTTTTGTTGCTAAATATAGATGAAGCAAATTTCGGAGTTGCCTTGGCAGGATGACGGCAGCACGACAAGCAAATCGCCCTCTCTCTTCTGTCTTCTCCTTCACTTCCTCAAATCCTGCTGACCTGCGTTACCTCCACAGTAGGAGCGTATATATGTGTGTAACTGTGGCAGTGCACAGCCTTCTTGCTTTCTGCACATCTGTTTGCATTAATATGTAAATGTACTGTGCTTACATGTAGTGTAGTAAATATTATGCACACACAGTGTAAAAGTGCAGAATGGAGTTTAATGAATGCATGTGATGATGTAAATATATAAGTTATTCATGAGGGATAGCCTTATCTACATTTTCTAGTTACCATTTTGAGACAAATTCCAGAATTTACAATCATTAGTTCTTGTGACTTTAAAGGTCCCATATTGTAAAAAGTGACATTTTCATAGCTTTTATATTATAAAGCACGTTTAAGTTCTATATGAATACTGTGAAAGTATCGAACGCTTGATCCACAGAGAAATACACACAGCCCGTATTCAGAAACTGAGCTTTTGAAACAAGCCGTCAGGATTTCTGTCCGTTTGTGAGGTCATAAATCTACAATATTTAGACCATTTTACAGTTTTAAACATACACATTCTAAATGGGTCCCAGTTTATTTCCTGTTGCAGTGTCTGGAATGGCATCAGCTGACAGGAAGTAGACATGGACCCAAGCTGTTGCCAGGCAACGCAATTCTGTTGCAATTCCATTGAAATGTACTAAAACGGAGCGTTTCAGACAGAGGGTGAATACAGGTATATTCAAGCAGACAGTATGAGGAAACAAATGTGTTTTTTAAACATTAAAGTATGTAAACATGTTCTAGTAGAAACACAAAATACAAGTATGAACCTGAAAATGAGCATGATATGTCCCCTTTAAGTTTTTTCTTCTGATAAAAATAAAATTTATTATGATGGTTATTATCAGTGGGATATTTGTTCATTTTTAACTGGGGGGGACCGCCTCACTATGAAGTTTAACAAATATTTTAGATCTAAGATGAAACTGACAGAAGGGCGGGACTCGGAGAAAAAGTTGCAATTACAAATCTGTCTTCAGCACCACGGACAGCGCCACAGATTCATCAATACACAGCACAGTTAGGCTGCTAATATTTCAGAGCCATGGTCGGGGCCATAGATTCTAACTTACTGATATTTCAGAGCCGTGGTCGGGGCCATAGATTCTAACTTATTGATATTTCAGAGCCGTGGTCAGGGCCATAGATTCTAACTTATTGATATTTCAGAGCCGTGGTCGGGGCCATAGATTCTAACTTATTGATATTTCAGAGCCGTGGTCGGGGCCATAGATTCTAACTTACTGATATTTCAGAGCCGTGGTCGGGGCCATAGATTCTAACTTACTGATATTTTGGAGCCGTGGTCGGGGCCATAGATTCCAACTCACTGATATTTCAGACCGACGGGTCCGTCCTCTCTCCCTACGTCCTTCAGCCTGTGATTATGTCAAACGACTTACTCTCCATATTAGTCTCTACCCTTCAAGTAGCTCTCAGTCTCAGAAAGGTCGGTGACCCCTCAGTCTATAATGACTTTACTTCTTCCCATCTCTCATTTTGATGACATCTGATCAACCATTGCTGGCTGAAGGTTGAAAGTCTCTCTGTAACCTTTTTTATTGTGGATTGTGTTTCAAACCTACACTAAGTAGAGCAATCATGGCTCAATAGCTGCAGATCAATGGTGCTCAGCCGCCTACTGGGAGCGACACACTGGGGTCCAATCCACACATCTGTCACACCGGGGGAATAGGACACAACAGAAGGCCTGTCAGCTCAGGTGACAAATGCTGTCACCGCTTCAAGGGGAAAGAAAATTATAGAGATCAATGTATAAAGAGACTCATTCTGAAATGCTACATATCTATTATTGACAGGGCGGGGGGTCATTATGCCTCATCTGCATAACTGCTTTTGACATTTAAAGTGGTAATCTGTGAGATTTTTGCTTCTTTCATTCTGGCAACGTTCTATTAACTCACAAAAGATCGCTTGTCAGTCAAATACTGAGGCCAATATGGCCTTTGTCCTTTTATTTTTAGATTTAGTGGCCGTCATTGCTCACATTAATAACCTGGTTATTCTTTTTTTATCTATGGGCCGGTGGGTCAGTCCACCGCTTTGGTCCAGAGCGGAATATCCCGACAACTATTGGATGAATTACCATGAAATTTAACATATATCCCCCGGTGGATGATAATTAATGACTTTCCCTCCAGCAACACCATTAGCATGACATTTTTGGTTCAGGGTTAAACTATGGACTGCCATGAAAATAGGTACAGACATTCATGTTCAGGTATAAATTGTAATACTTTGATGATCCTCTGACTTTTCATCCTCCACTATCATCAAGGCAAAATTCCAACGTGTCCAATACTCTGGTTCATGACCAAATACCTGCAAAACTAATCACATTCCCATCAGCCCTCACTTTATATTTAGTGCTCATCAGCAAATGTTAACATGCTAACATATGAAACCTCACAGAGGCGCTAGCTTATCATACGTACACATAGATTTAGAACACATCACCAGACACACAATGTCAAATTAAAGGGACTGTTTGTAACTTCTTACAGTCTTGTAAATCATTGCGGGTTGGTGTCCCATGTGCACTTGCATGTGGCTACGCTGTTCCAACACAAACTACACGGAAACACCAAAACCCCAAAGTTCTATCTAGTGAAGCCCGTCTTGCAAAACAGTGTTAACTCTTCCTGCTCCAGCCTCCCGACCGCGGTCGGAGGATGCGGGGGAGACCGTAGCTTTGATCTCCAGGGCTGCAGTCTCTGCTGTACTCTGCTCCTCTGCCTGCCTGCTTGCCTTCACTCACACACCGAGTTTGTCTACTCGTCCTTTCGCTCCACTCTCACATGCATGCTGCTCACTCCACACTGCAGAAGAGTTAGTTTAGCTCTGAGAATATCTAGTGAATGTACAGTGGACGTTTGTGCAGAAATAACTGCTGCAGCTCCTCCAGACCAACAGAGGTTTCCCGTGTCTTGTGAAGTGACGGAGCTCCGGAGCGAGTAACGTTATCGTCTCCGACTAAAACTCCAGTGTCTCCCCTGTTCCCTCCGGCCGCGGTCAGGAAGCTGAGGCAGGAAAAGCCAACACTAGGATCAGCAGTGATTCATGGAGAGACCTTGGTCTGGTCAGCTAACATTACTGCCAAGCAGCTGAAATATAGAGTGATATTGTGGTTTTAGCTGACGTGTGTCTCCTCACTGTTTTGAGCGATGCTCGTTCATGTCTATGTAGAGCGAGCACGAGCGCGAGCAACAGGACGCTGACTTTCGTTGACTTAACGGCCACAGGTGTCGCTGTTAACAAGTAATTTCTGATTCTTACTTAGAGTCCCTTACATTGAGTTGCTTTAAAATGAATTTTAGATAATACAAATAAATAATTACTGCTGAATATTACTCAAACGTGCTGTTTTCCAGTTACACCATAGGTGCAACAGTTGAAATGTATATACAACGTGTGCACTGTGCAGTCATACAATGTATTACTATAGTATCTCATTCTGCTCAAATAGGAATTCTCATTTGTAAAAGTAATCTAGGAAGAATTTCCAGAAAGTATAGCAGTAGTTTGTTTTAGTTGTTGCCAAGATGCTTTGAGAATTATGTTCCTGAAGTGTTCTGGTGCTACAGATGTCGATCAAGACCCATGATAGTGTAATCCTCACTCATTTCTGATATTTTCCTCCTATGAGTTTGTCATCCTGGTATCTCATTATTTGGTTCATGCTCTTGAGAACTTAAATCGCTGCCTGATTTTAATCAGTTTTCTCACAATGAGCTCTCAAAGATAAATGCAGGTAAAGCACATTTGAGGACACTCACTTCACACACGCACAAACACACTGAAGTCTAAAGCATGCATATGTTTAAAGGGGATCCTGCAATTGGAATTATTGACTAACACTCCATTAATTTTGTCTCACAATGGTGCTTGCTGATTGCAAGGTTCAAATTCCAGAAAGAAAGAAATTCTGCATTTCAGTAAACACAAAGGTCTTCTAACACTATAATCCAGTAATGAAAGAATGCAGTCTCATTTTGCTACACTGTCATGAGTATTTCTGAATTAATTTACTTCTAAATGAACTCAGAAATAAAAGCAGAACATTTCAAAACATCTAACACAAATGCCTGTTCAGTGCACAAGCCGTTATGACAGTTTGTGCATTTTAGAGTTATTTTAATGTGAAAAAAGACGGCCTGTTATGCCCTAAACTCTCATGAGCAATGTCACCAAACAGACCGCAGTATCAGCACCCTCGCAGCAGCAGGGCCCCCGTGTGTTTTGGTTCAAGGACACTCTGACTTAGATGGACGCTCTCTCTGACTACTGTGGGAGCTGACTGGATGATCTCCAAGTGTGTAGGACGGTCACTTTACCCGCCAGAATGAACTTCCTTCTGTGTGCATCGTGGAAACATAATGTCACTCTGGTTGGACAAACTATATAGGCCTGAAGTTATATTAAATGCAAGTCCATGAAGTGTGCCTCTGTGTTTGCAGGTGTGTGTCATCTTCACGCATCAGGCTGTGCCTCTATAGAACATAAAACAATGGGAATAATTACCTCAAATTTGATGTCCTCAGATCGTCTGCCAGTCGTCAGCGATGAAAGCCTGCAATAAACAGAAAAAAGAACAAGTTGAATCAACCATCAGTGTCATCCGCGGAAGAAGGGGCAGGTCCCTGCCTGACACCGAACGGTGAGTGGAGGATAATTAGAAGAGAGCGTCCGTGATTGGTGCATTTGTCTACATCAAAGAGAGCTAAGTAGGATACGAAGCAGCTGGGCAGGCTTTACACGGAGGAACAAAGCAACAAGACACAATCAGAGAGATATCACATGAAAATATAACTCTGCTGTGAAGATGTTCTCCTAACAGTCAGTTCATATGTGAACCAGCAGCTTAAAACATTTAGCCAAACGGCCTGATGTTGGTCATTATCAGGAAGTTGAAGGGGTGGCAGTAGCCGAGTGGTTAGAAAAAATCAGCCCATGACGTATTGGCTGGACTCCCGAGGCATGCTGGGAAGCTCTGGAGGATCCGTTACTTTCCTAAACAAGCACCATCAGACTGCTCAGCGTGAGACTGCAGCAGCAATGAGCTGCTCACCAGTATGAATCAATGTAATGGGATCAGTGTGACACGGAGCACGAGGGCAACAGAAAGGCTGAATACACTTCACTTGTCCTCCTGTTCTGTACATTATTTGAGTTAAGGAAGGAGGCTGAAATGTTTCTTTTAAAGTTTAAGATTTGTCTCGGGGTGGACTCGGCTGCCAGTGGTGTGAGTTGGAAGTGTTATGAGCTGTCCAGGGTGCTGATTCTAAAGCTGTTCAGGCATGGGTGAGTTGGAAACCCACTGATGGGGACAAATGGCCAACAGTATAGTGGCCTTATGCCTTTGGTTGTTGACAGTTGGAACATTTAAAACTTATTTCAGCAATGCCATTTTAAATGTAAGCAAGAAATGAAGTGCCAAGTGAAGCGGAAGCATTATAAGTGGTCGATATGTCAGCTGGAGTGTAATCTGTGAAAGCAAATGAACTCTCAGTTAAATAACATGAGATAAAAGCTGTGAAATTGTCGTTTGACAGGTAAGGCACTGAAAGCAGTCACAACAAAATCAGAGCTGCTTTTCCATTCATGTATTTATATGCACATTTTGAACAGTAGAGAAGCCATATAGAAAACTACAAAATGGATTGTTCATTGTGCTACACTCCACCCCTCCAAAACATTTAATTCAAATCCATCGCAAACTTTTGGAGTAATCCTGCTAACAGACAGACAGACAGACCAACGCCGGTGAAAACATAACCTCCTTCCTAGTCCCTTGGCCTTGGCACAAACTGTACTTTTACAAAGATGAGCTGCTTGCTGTAACTCTTTTTCTCTTGTCTTAAAGCCACTGTGAGCAGAATGTGTGTGTTAATAGCATCAGAAGTTCTTGTTTGTTGAAAATGAGATGATCCAAGCACACATTGGTGCAGTCTACATGTCACTTTCAACTCATTCCTCTTCATTCATCTCAGTCACTCCGTGGGGACAGAACATTACAAACTGTGAATCTTTCCAGTTGTTCCATTTTGTCTCCAGAAATTCATCATTTAGGATATCACATAAACTGACTGATCATTGCTTCCAAAAGAAGTTTCAATATCTGAGTTGTCGTTAAAAACACAACTGGAAGACAGAGGTGAGTAACTTGTTGATAAAATCAACGGGTTTCTGTACACAGTGGTGACACATAGTGTGTGCAATCACCGTATAGGTTGTGCATGTTTGTCGACTTCTGTTCAAAGTAGGGGATTTTAGTCACTTGATTTGTCGTCCTGATGGTTAGCCTTGGAAGGAGAACATGTTATCAGAGAGGGAGGCTGGGAATGGATGAGTCTGTATAGGAATCACTGATCAGCCATCAATCAACGACCGTCTGTCAGCCCATTCATCAGTTAGACCGAGTGGAAGTAAATGCTGACTTCATTTGTCTTCACTGGACTTAGATGTGAGTTTGACATGCCGGCGACTTGAGAAAACCCAAGATGAATGGCAAGGAACCACACACACACACACACACACACACACACACACACACACACACACACACACACACACACACACACACACACACACACACACACACACACACACTCCTATCCTCCAGACCTTTCAACTGTACTACCTGCTGAACTCCTGCTCCCATTGGCAGGTGATCTGTTACAATTAGCGCCGCTGTATTTTGACCTTGATGAAGTTACTCATGAAGACTTTGAGACGTTAGTGTGTAGTTGTGTGTGAGTGTGTTCTTTTACGTCTACAGGACACTGTGTGAGGCCCGACGTTAAACCTTAAAAGTGAAGAGATTTTTTGTAAAGTGAGGACGGTTTGAGGACAGTTTGAGGACATCTTCAAAGTGCTGCTTAAGGCATTAAAACTTTTTTGAGTACAGGGTGGAGTTAGGTCAAACACAGCATATTTCAGCTGCGTGCACACCTTCTCTGTGCATGTTGACACATGGAAAAAACACACGTGGAAAACAAAATGTTAACCATATCGGTGAATTTACATGGATGAGTTTACATTTAGGTTGCAGGTAGCAGCACGATGAGAAACATGAACCTTAAAGGGACACTCCACAGATTTTACACAAGTACAATTCACTCATCACAAGCAATACTACAGCAGTTTGCTCTGGTCTAAGCCAGGGACCAAATTGTTACCATGCTGCATATTGCCTCCAGTTTGGTTTGTGTTCACAACGGCAACATTTACAAGCGGACCAAAATTCCAAAAAGGCACAATGCTTTCTCCAGTTGGGTCGGATCGAGGTCGGATCATGTTCTCACCACAAATGAAGCGTACCGAACCGCACCGTAGTTCGTTTGAAACCGAGGTGGGTAGACAGGCAGGTAGCCCATGCAGTCATAACATTCAGGCTAAATGAAATGATTGGACGGGTTTATTTCAGTCCTGTGACAGTCACAGATACCAGATGTATTTCTTTATTTCACTTCTTATATACAGTCTATTATCCGAATGTAATTAAATGATGACATCTAATTACCAAGATTGACTTGTGCTTCAACATCAGTAGGTTGAGCAAATCCCACAGACAGATGTGTTCAACCCTTATGGTAGTTTGAGTCAAGTTAAGTCAGAGTCAAGATAGGTGAGTTTTCAACAACACATCCTGAAAAACTTGCCGTGAAGTGAACTCAAAATGTTTCAAAGCCAAGAAGCGTCTACCATTTCTTACAGGAACAGAAGTACGACACCACACTGGACACAATTGTTTGCCACACTCACACACTTGGCTCTGGTTGCCTATCGTATCTAACCTAAAAGGATGTCCACAACGATTGTGAAGGAGCCTGAGGCTGAAAGGAGACACAAAGATAATTCCCCCAGCATGAGGGGGAAACAACTGAGGCAGTGCAGACGGCGGCTGAGGTGTGGAGTAGCTCATCCCAGTAAGGTGATGCTTTAGATCATAGCCTGTTATCACAGTCCATTGGACACCCTACTGCTCCTTCACACACCACCACTCCAGGTGTTGCAGCCACCTAAGTATTTTCAAGAGCAATCCCATCATCTATAAAAGACTAGACGGCAGGAAAAAAAGAATAAAATAAAAAAAGTGATACCTCCAAAAAGGGATGTAGTGGAGTTAAGCTGACATGCTTCAAAGTTCTTTTTTCTCAAAGTCTTTGTGAAGGACAACTCGGGGAGCTCTGCTGAGTTCACGGTTTATTTATGTGCTCATATAAGGTGATAAAAATGATAAGACTAAATGATAAGACAGAGGAAATAAAAACGTGGAGAGAATATAAAATGATCTCGTCTCAGTAACAACAAACTAGTGAACGCTGAACTGCATCAACGGAACCGAATGTCAGAAACTAGAAATAAACAAGAACTAAATCAAAGCACGATGAACATTTAAAATAGTCGTACAGGTGTAACAGAGTTTGAGATAAATAAACAAGGACACATTATAAGCTGCACCTGTGCAACGCGATGCAATCCAATACATTAATAAATACTACTTTAGTGAATCTTAGATAGATAACCAAAAAGGAATAAAGATCACATTTATTGCACGGTTGCTGCATTATTATGTTGTACAACTTTACATAATGTTTAATCCTGTATGCACTCAACTAACCTTTTCATAAACGGTCTACTTAATTCCACCCCCTCCATCTTTTAGGACTATTGGATTTAGGTAATTTATGCGTGGGGATATTTGTCCCTTGATGTGGACAAATCTTCAATACATTTCCATGCATGGAGCAGACTGTCTCTTTATGAGTGTTGACGCTCTCTGTTGAGACTCTAATTATGTAAATCGTTGACCTGCTTTCAAACAAAGTTCAGCTGTAAGCTACTTTGACAGGACCACTTTAGCCCATTATTTATCTCCAGCACAGTGTGAAATGTGCTGTTGAGGTTGTTTTGACAAGGTACCATTGATTAAAGTCCATAATTGATTGGTGAAACATGCACTTAAACTGCTTTGTAACTGGAACTGAAATGACAAATGTTTGTGTTGTCCAATTTGTGCGTCCAAATGTGTTTGAATAACTAAAATTATGATGATAAACAAGTTGTGATCTCAATCAAACTGTCCATTAAGATACAGAATGTCAATATCTTGGAGAAAAAAAGCTGCTCATTCAGGTTGATTTGTTCCCTGCTTTGTTCAAGAAGAAAACAAAACAGAGAAAGAACATTTCATTTGTTAGGGTCAGGGAAAACTTAGGGAAACATCGCTGTCATTGTTAAAACCAATGTTGTCTGTTGGTAAGAGACTTGACATTAACCAGACTGCTGTGACAAATTCATACACTTTACTGACCCAAACATCCATCCACACAGGCACTGCAGCCCTGAACCTCTGAACATTGCATTGCATACAGCTAGAGCTGTATGTGAGAACGCAAATGTCCGAATCATTCGGACACGACATTAAACAGACTTTACCCTGCCAGCTCCTAAATACAAAGTCGGTGTAAGGAGCCCATGTGTTAATAGAGACGCTCATCGTCCTTAGAATTCGGAAAGAATTTACCATTTACACAAAGACGGCAACAAAAATGTCTAACTGGAGAGACAACGAGATTTGGAAACTTCTGTCGTTAAGGGCCGACGCCAAAATCGTCAGATAAATTCAAGATAATTGCAAGAGACTCCATTGCGTCATATCCTGCCTCCTACACGCTCCACCCAGGAGCCACCTCTCACTTAAACCAAACGGAGTATTTCCAGTCGGTCAGAAGGCAACATTTGAACAATGTCTCGAGTTCATATGAAAAAAACAGCCCTCACTAGGCAACGTCTAGATGCAACATGTCACATTTTCAGTATACACCAATGTCCTATTTCTCAGTTTCGATATTCAGCATCTAACTATAAAGCAAGGAATCTCTGTCTGTCTGTGTGTCCTTCAAATATCTCAAGAACCGCTCATCCGATCTACTTCACATTTGGCAAGTGTTTTGCTGTAGACCCAAGGGAGTGCCTTGTCAAATTTGGACACGTGACACATTCGATATTAATAAACTTTGAATAAACAAGCACACAGCGCTCTGTTGAGCAGCGGGGGGGCGGGGCTTCAGGGCTCTGCAGACTGTCCAGCATGTCGTCTGCAGCGGGCACACTGCGGCTCATTGTCTGCAGTTCACTTTTGCTGATGGATGCCGGATATACCAACGTTAACCAAACTCGTCTTCCCTTCCCAGGAATCTACAAGCAATGAGCGGTTCTCGACAACGCTGCAAGCAGCAATACCGGGAGGCTACCGGGAGTCAAGCAATCGGCCCGTTTCAAATGGGCACGCATGCCGAACGGCTTGAAAAGCACCCTTCTTATCTTGTTTTACTTGTTAACCTTTTTACACGGTAAACTGGAGAACAATGTGAGTTACGTGACACTTTTTTTCACAACATGTAACCTACTTTTCAAATGTTGTGGATCTCCTGCGTCAGTGTCTTTTATACATTTTAAACATATCCTTCAGAGTTTGCAGAAAGAAATGCAGACTGCGCCATGTGACGTCACTGCAAACAAGTGAAACAAGTTTTAAGACAACTACATTATAGAAGACTTCCCACAGAGTCAAACTTCACATGTATACCAGAAGAAGACTCCTACTGTGTCAAACTCATAAACTGCTGAAACCCCCACAGAGCTACGGGTTTATTTCATCCTTCACTGAGCCATCAACATGCACACAGTTTGTCTTATTTTACTTCTCAGAGCCTTCGTCCGACGTTCATCTCTTAACCTTAATCCTTTAGCGTACTCAGACAAGAGCCCGATGTCTAACAAGCATTTTGACTTCATCTGAAGGCTGGCCAAAAATCTCCTCTTTGATCAATATCTGGCTCTGTAATTGGTGTGGCTCATCAAGGAGGCACAGACCTGGCAACAGATGGAGCTGCAAATCAAATGAGATACTCTATAAGCAGATTAACATTAAGCTTTTGGTTTTTACAGATTTTCATTGCAAATCTGATGTGGTTACCTTTTTTTCCCTCCCATGCACCTAAATGTTGTGTTCCTGCTGCAAGATCATGATCAAAATATTATACTGTAATAGAAAATTAAGCGTAAATATTGGGCTAAAATTAAAATTTGCTGTTGAGTCCCTCCAACAAATGGTTAAACTGTGGTAGCACCTGGTCATTTTAGAATATATATAGCGTTAATGTCTCCAAAATGTTCGCCATGGGGACACACAGCTTTACACTTTCTTTCCACCTGCTATCTACGACTGGGGAGAAACTCTGCAAAAACACATAAAATCGAAGCATTAGGACACTTTGAAGACACATTTAATCACATCAACAATAAACTTTAAGAACAGAACAACTCCACTTTGTATAATAGCCTCTCACGGGGAGATATAAACATTTGTCCGTGTTAACACAATTTGCAGCCTGGGATCTTCACTTCAGTCCATTAAAGGAGAGAGAGTGTCAAATTTTTAAATTGTTCTTCAGGTTTATGGAGGATTTAGTTGCATAGCAACAGCATGCAGCTCACAAACAACTCGTTCCTCAAAGCATTGGTGTAGCGCCGCTGGCTGAGGTCAGACCCTGTGGACACACAGACACGCTCTGTGATGAGGCAGCGGTAATGAGCACAAGCGGCTCCCCAAACACCGTCTCCCAATATAATAGGGCTGAACTGACCCCCCCCTGCAGAGCGAGGAGAAAAGCTCAGACAGTTACAGAGTGAATGAGTGTGTACAGAAACGGAAAGGTAATGACTGTAATTCAACTTCACTTCCCAGGTAAGTGAGTGAGAGTGAAAGTTTAAAGCTCGGATCAATGAAAGCGGGCGACGAGGGAGACCACAGGAGAGTGGGGAGACTGACACGATCCACGGGTCAATGGAAAGGAAAGCGATGGAGAGAGAAGAGTGGGAAAGAAGTGGGGTAGAAATAAAAGAGATGACGAGAGTAAGAGGTGAAGCTGCAGATTTGACGGAGCTTCGAGACAGAATGATGGATGCGGGTGAAAAAAATACACGGCTCTTTTTTTATCCCAAGAAGCCACCGCTTTAGCTGTTTGGTTCCCTGACAAACTCAAAGGATCACATGTGAGTCACCACCTGTCACGCCCCCTACAACACACACACACACACACACACACACACACACACACACACATCCTCCACTGTGATGATCACAGTCTCACACAGCAGCTCAACACACACAAACATTAATCACTGCTGCAGTCAGTCTGGAAGGGAAGCCAGTGGTGTATTTCCCTCAGGGTAGCAGCTCTTCTACTGTTTCAGCTCAGCACCCTCACTGAGTAAATGTAGCTTCTCACCCTGAGACACAAGAAGTCTGCTGTCTGAGGGTTTGTTTGAATAGCTCTGTGTCTCTGTGTTGCTGTGCTGTGTGAATGTATTTGCTGCGTTCTAACAGAGAGCAAAGACGCTTTTATACCATTAACACGTGGAAAAAGTTGGCTGGGTTCGTCGGGCGGCAGTTTAACCAGCGGAGCGCCAAAGAAGAACTTTTGGTTTGGATACCTGCAGTTTACTTTACACACTTACTGTCTGTTAATCGGATGTGTGTTTGAGGTGTCCTCTTAAGGCTGGCCCACACTAAAAGACTCTTCAAATCTTAACAGATGTTGAAAATGTGAGAGAACCCACACATAACGCCATGTTCTGTTAAATTAAACACTTTTGTTCCTATAGTGTGTGGAGAGCAACGATTTGGCCCAAACAGCACACCACACACGAACACATTCATTCAACGCAATAAAAAAAGGAAATCTTGTAAATTCTCTCACAATCAAACGTGACTTTAGTTTAAACAAACATGGCGGACGACGGGCAGGAAGAGTTAGCGATGTTAGTTTTTACTTTGCACTGAAAATTCACGAAGGATGGATGGATGAAGTCATGGAGTGTGTTCCAATCCACGTACTTCCAGAAGTACACTTCAGTGTAGTGCACTTTGTGCACTCTGTACTCACTTGAGTAGTGCGTAAATTTCAGCGGGGTAGGGTCGTCTCAAATCGAATACTCTGCGGCGCACTGACCGGAAATGACGATCGCAACATTTGACCGCGGCTCGCTACCCGCCAAAATATCTTCCGAAAAAAATTAAAGCAGAGTGGAAATTAGGTTTCCAACGCCGTCGCCTACGATGTGTCCTCCTGTTGGCTGAAAATGCACCGGTATGTTTACGTATTGTTTTATTCTGTTATCTCCGTCTGTTTGAATAGTGGTCGTGGCTCCGCCCCTTCCGCTACGTAGCCAAGATGGAGACAGTTGAGTCTGGAAAGTGTCCAGCGTTCCACACTCAATGATCTGACCGTTTTGAGTACAACATCCGGGTACTTTGAGTGCACTGCATTTTGCCGTACTTCCCAGTGTGAACGCACTATGCACTCAAAGTAGTAAGTGTAAGTACAGAAGTATGCGGCTTGGAACACACCGATGAAGACACATTGAATAGACACTTGTGTTGTTGCCACATATCAACAAGTTGGTCCTCCATTTCATCTTGCTACTATATATATATATAGTATAGTACATATAGTGCATATAAATAGTACATATATAGTACATATAGTGCTTCACGTTTAGCATTAGCTCATGCATTAGTTGTCCTTCACCATGGTTGTCCTTCTGCTTCAGTCAGCTTGGTAAAATATGTTTCCATCCAAACGTAATTGAGAATGCAGTTCAGTTGAACAGCAACGTACTTTGTAGGAGAGCGTTCTGTTCTGTGAGATCACGTTGGTGATGCTCCTGGAGTGGATTGTGAAGAGTAGTCTGTGTGCTAGACCGCAGAGTGTTTGTCTGGTTGTGTGACAGGTAAATGGAGCCCTCTCACTCTGTCTCAGCAACAAATAGTCCATATAGTCTGAGCCTCTCGCCTCCTCTCTGACAAGAGTCTCTTCTCAGCACTAATAGTCAATCACAGTGCTCGGCCTCTTTTCTCCTTTTGTCACTACTCTGTCTTGACCTTCCTCTGCTCCCGTCCTCTTGTACCGCAGCGTGTCTCTCCTCTGAGGTTACAGAGTACATTAAACTCCACAGCCTCTGGCTTGTTGTTGTTGTTGTTGTTTTTCACCTCATTTACCATCCTTCTTTCTCTCTTTTTGCTCCTTTCTTCCCTCCTCTCCTTCCCCATTAAGCACTTGCTGCTCTGCAACATGCACGTCCAGATGTAATGTCAGCATACACACAGCCATTCATTTTACACCATGCTGTGATTTAGATCCACGTTGTCCCCTCCTGTTGGAAATGTATGTGTGTGATTGTTTGTATAAAATGGATATTAAATCATATAATCATAAGCTAGGGTTCATACACTGTTTGTAGCTATACCTACAAAAAGTAAATGGTCTGCAACTTGCATATATCCCACGAAATCAGTGTTACGTCGCTTCCGATGTGGCGCAGTTTAACCATGATCCTTTCCTGACCCTAACTAAGTAGTTTTGTTGCCTAAATAACCAAGTTGTTTCCTGTGAAGATAGGAGTTTATTTTGAAAAAACTGGAGTGGATATTTGTAGAAAAAGGCACTAAAAATGAGGAATAACTTGTTGTAAGATATCATATGAACCGTTGTATGAGAATATGTTTTCAATAGGCTTAAAGACACTGACCAATGGCCTGTTTTTCATTTGGTTATAGAGAGCCTAAGTCCCTCCCCTTCCGGTGGACCACCGTAGGACATTACTTCAGAAAAAATATGAACAGTAGTCAATTTAAAATAGAATTTTGCAAGTCAAGAAAGTCTCAGTTTATCGTAGTATCATTTAGTTTTGTGTGAAACCACTCAGTGAACTGCATCTCTCGTCCCGCACAATATACGTCACCAACACTAGCTAGCCAATGTAGCTATGACCAGGCACAAAAGAACCATTATCTGACCTGATGCGTTTTATCCAGCAACTCCTGGTCTTTTTATCAGCCGGGAAGAGAAAGAAGGATCAGACCCGTTGCTGGTGTGAGTTCATCCCAGTAGGAAACACACAGACATCGTAGCTTCAGAGAGAGAGACGTCACTACCACACTGGTCTTTCTAATGAAGTATGTTCACAGTCTGACACGTCAACAGTTTTACAACAAACTGTGACTTTCTTTACTTGTAAAATGATTTTTTAAATTGACAAACATCATATGTGTGATTCATGGAGCAATTCAAACAGGATCAAAAAAATATTTATCTCTCTCCGTTGACTACCGATTATATTTTTCCGAAATAAGGTTCCATGGTGGTTCAAGTAAAACTCTAGCCAAAATGGATGTTTCCCCTTTCCTCTTCCTCCTGGCTATCGAATGGATAATGAAGACCACAACAGCACAGAGGGGAAACGGGATTCAGTGGATACTCACAACACAGCTAGACGACTTACACTTTGCTGATGACCTGGCTTTGCCGTCTCACAGTCGACAACAGATGAAAGAAAAGACGAGAATACCGGCAGACACTTCATCACAAATAAGCCTCAACATCCATAAAGGGAAAAGTAAACTCCTCAAGTGCAACACAACCAGCGAAGACTCAGTGACCCTGGAGGGAACAGCACTCGAAGAAGTAGAAGCCTTAACATACCTCGGCAGTGTCCTCGTTAAGCAGGGCGTCAGATGTCAGAGCTAGAATTGGTAAGGCAAGGGCTTCATTCATACAACTTAAGAACATCTGGAGCTCCAAAGAAATCAGCCGGCGGACAAAGCGCAGACTCTTCAACTTTAACATCAAACCAATACCACGGTTTAGAGACGTGGAGGACAACCAAGACCACAATAACAAAAGTACAAACATTCATAAACAACTGCCTGAGGTGGATCTTAAACATCCACTGGCCAGATACCATCAGCAACAATAATCTCTGTCAGAGAACAGGTCAAAAACCTGTGGAAGAAGAGATCGGCAGAAGGAGATGGGGATGGATTGGCCACATACTCCAGAAACCGAGTACCAGCATCACCAGGCAGGCTCTTAGATGGAACCCACAAGGTCAAACCAAAAACACCTGGCGCAGGGACCTTGACACGGACCTCAAACAGAGCGGGCTGACATGGAAACAACTGGAGAGGAAAGCCCAGGACAGAAGACTCTGGCGGACTGTGGTCAACGACCTATAGGAGCAATAGGCTTTGAATGAAATGAATGAATGAAACGCGTGTGATGCCTTTGAGCAAGGCATTCACACTCCCAACACATTCAGCTGCTCAGTGGCTCAACGTTGGAGAGGAAGACTGTGAAGATGGAGCAGAGATTAAACAGAACAGTAAACAACATATGCAAATTGTTATTTTTTTTTCTGTTTTTTGATGAGCTGTCATATTTCCAATCTTTCTCTCATTCTCCCTTTCGCTGAGAAAAACACTCTCCAATATTGCACCTTCTTATCAGCTTTCACTCCTCATTACACTGTGCTACCATCCACACAAAAAACACTGTTTGGGTGCCGGGCCCGACGCATTGCTTTCAGTGAGATTTGCTACATATTTTACGGCAGGCAGCCCCGGGCAATAAATCATCTTCTGGCAGTCGAGATGTATGAGTGTACTCAACACACTATGATGCTGCTCGTGTGTTATTTGCTGTTGCCCACAACCAGCGATGCAAAGGTCAAGCCCGTCAGAAGCTGTGTGTGCTTTTAGTGGCGCCATCAACACACATTTGGAGTGTTTCCAGTCACCACATTCAGAGGAGGCTCAAAGAGAGTGTCACTCATTAAGTTTCGGAATAGTGACTGTATTCATATTAAAAATATTAGTTGACACTTTCAATTACAGCCACTGCATTTCATAATTACAGCCTAATTAGAGAGTGAGAGGATCGAGTCTGAAGCAGCGTTTTGCTGGTTAGACATTTAACTGACACTGAGCTATTATAAGGACTGGCTCTCTACAGACAATCCAACACATTCAGCTGTCACTTTTTAGACGACTCCAGATGAATTGTATTGCCAGGGCCCATCAGTGTAGTGACCAGACTGGTTCAGATTCTATACGTTTTGTGTTGAAGGCAGTGGTGGGGTTGAAACAAGAGTCTCTGCTCACTGTAAACTGAGCAACAATGACTTTTAAGTAATGCGCTGGACCATCTGTCGAAGACTGTGATTAACTTTAAGGGAGTTATCCAGGAGGTATCCGAATAAAGGGCCTAAACCACCTCAACTCCTTTTACTGTGAAGGAGCAGCTGTGTGGGAGCAGCTGTTTTACACCAAGTTCCCTCCCCAATGTCTGATCTCTAATCACACCAAACTTTTCACGCTGTGCAATTACATGCAAAGTCAATGGAGGGATGCAAACGGACGCAAATTCCCGCAAATGTTTACATATTTCAACTCAAGGGAGAAGTTTGTGTTACGCTGAGATTCTCCTCCTGTCATCACTGCACTAGCACTGATTGATCCCAACTCCATTCAGAAAACAAGTGTTTTTTAAAGGTTGTTTGCTTGTCGTCTTGCGGAGAGACCTGACGAAACGTGAATTCAGACATGTTACAAACTGGCATCATGATGTAGTTCTTTGGGCATCCTTTTGACCCGTTTGCTGCAATTAAATCAGTTTATTTTGGTTTCATAACGCTTTAGTAAACCAGATTACTTCAGCCGAAGTGTGACTTGCTAGATACAGTGAATATTTATTGATTTTGACACACCAATTATTAGCTGTGTGCGCCTCTGGATGATGTTAAGATACCCAGAAAGGACGGCGTTTGGTTTTCTGACGTATCTGGGACTTCCACACAAAGCAGCAGCAGTGGTTATTTCGTAACGCAAGCTGAAATTTTGCTTTGCGTTTTGTGTGCTCACAGCATGAGGCTGAGACCAGACACCCTGCGAAGAAAAGTAAATGTGGCCAGTTACATCAATGATCTCATGCTTTTGGTGATTACCCAAAGGTGAGGGTTGGATAGGTCGACCAGTAAATCGAGAGCTTCACCTTCAGGCTTACCTCGTTCTTCTTCACCATGACAGCTGATGCAGCACAAGTCATGCTCCATCTTACCCTCACTTGTGGAGAAGACCCTTTGAACTCCTTCACTTGGGGCAGTGGTCTTCTTTTGAGTATTTTGCCATTTTGCCAACTGTTTAAACTGGCTTTGTGCAGGAGGTTGTTGTGCAAATGAATAAATCCAGCATTCTCTATCCAATCATGTTGCAGCTTCCCATTTCTTCCCATCCCCTAAATCAACATGGATCTTCACCTACCCTTGGTATGCTTTTGGATATTAGATCGATGGATGAAGTCAAACACATCAAGGAAATCAGGCACAATTTTACACCTGCGATACAAAATGGTAATCCAAACAGGAAATACAGCACTCCAAGTCCTGGGGACCA